>PJAJ01000019.1:0-241766 GCA_002818215.1 Picochlorum sp. 'soloecismus' | reverse complement strand
TAAGGGCATCTCCACCTTGCCGAGGGGGGGGGGGGGTGGGTTACGTTATTATACGTTGACCGACGTTCATCTGGGTTGCCCTTTCGAGTCTCGTCATCTTTTATGTCCACGCATGTGCAGAGGGACCAATGAGCGTGGACCCTCCTTTGGAGGCCACGGAAGTTCGATTTATATCAAGCGGTAGAATATTAAAGGACGGTGAACAAGTTCAAGGTACAGTTGGTTTTACTGTCCGTCTGTTTGTTTCTGCTCTATATTGACCAAGGAAAATTGCTGTGCAGACATAGTAGGGGGGTATGCTGGGGCACAAGATGATGATGAAGATTTTATTTTGACTCTACATGCAGTCGTGCGTCCACCAAAACCTCCGAAGAGGAGTTCAAAGAAGGGTAAGAGTGGTCATGGAGGTAGAAATGCATCTTCTGCCAGGTCTGGTGCAGTTGAATCCTCTGCAGAGTCGAGCGGGCAATGCTGCACGATTTCTTGATTACTATTTTTGTCTCGTTATCCATACTTGCTGCTACTCGTGTAGTTGAAAACTACTGGTCTATATAGAGGAATGATGAGAATAGGAAATAGAGGATCAGAGGCGTGCTGATTTCGAGTGGCAGCTACGGTGTTCTTCATTCCTTGTTGTCTTTCTGTCATTAGATAAGTATACTAGATATGTGGGTCAAGACGAGCTGTACGCTCGTCTACATTTCCTAGAAAGTTGAATGTGATTGTTTTTGTAAGAGATATGCCGCCATCCCACTTTCACTCTTCCGATTTTGAGTTGGCGACCTTGCAAGGCCTGAATGATTCATTCCTCGTGGAGATATCTCAGCAGCGTGAGGAGGGGCCGCGGTACATTCTTTTTTCGTCGTATTCTTTAACAATTATATTGATACAGAGAGGAGGTGTGAATACTTTTTAGGAGACGGTGTAGAAGATTATATTGCACTGTTGTATAATGTGGCCGCCTTCGCAGTCATAGTGTACCAGTGAGAAGATGAGATGCTTCTTGACTCGTGAAAAATGACTGGGCTAGCTTCTGGGGAAAGATATCAGAGGTGATGGGCTCTTTTCCAAAACTGTGGTTTCGTTGGGCCACTGAGGATTCTGCTGCCAAAAAGAATGAAGAATCTGGGTCCGGTAGGGGTTCTGTCAAGCCAATGGGTGGGACACGCGATGTGTTGGCCACATCAAGCGAACACGCTGTGCTTTTCAACGACGGGTCGTCCTACAGTGGAGAATGGAAGAATGGTGAAATGAATGGGCGCGGTGTTTTTCTCTGGCGTAATGGGGATAGATTTGAAGGGGAATGGAAGAATGGGTTGCAGAACGGTCAAGGGACGTTTGCAGCTGCTGATGGCTCAGTGTACTATGGTGGCTGGAAGCAGGGTAAGAAGGATGGAGAAGGCGTCTTCAAGCCTGCCGGATCTCAGGTTCTCAATACTTCTGTGCTATACCTTCGGAAGTACAGAAATGGGGAGATGGTGCGTAATATCAGATTGGAAGTGGCCACGGACAGGGACAGGCAGCAGTTTAAGGAGATGCGAAAGTCGATTGTGGAGCGACCCTTGAAGCCGGGAGAAGTAATATATAAAGGTCATAGATCGTATGATCTGATGAGACAGCTTCAGATTGGCGTGATGTACAGTATTGCCCAGGCTGGTCCGCTTGACTTGCAGGAGAAACTGCACAAGCAGGATTTTCAAGGGGTACTGGTGCAATATTTTCCTGAATCTGGGGACTTGCCAGCATTTAAATACAAAGAGTATGCCCCAAAGGTATTTCAAAAGTTAAGAAAAAGTTTCGGAGTAGACAATGCAGATTTTTTGGTAAGCTTGACAGGTGGCCCTGCTCTTCGAGAGATGCCATCACCTGGATCTTCTGGCTGCATCTTTTTCCTCTCGGAAGATGATCGATTCTTGATCAAGTCTGTGAGAAAGGAAGAAATGAGCATGTTGTTGAATTTAATGAATCAATATGAAAGCCATGTGCGAGGAAATCCGACGACTTTGATCGTTCGTTTTTATGGTATTCATCGTGTTAGTCCATGGTTTGGTAGGAATGCAAGGTTCTTGATCATGGGTAACGTGCTTCCCACGGAGAAACGGATGCATCGAAAGTATGATTTAAAAGGAAGTACGTACAAGCGTACTGTAGGTAAGGATCGTTTGAATGATCCTGGGGCAACGTTGAAGGATCTGGACCTTGACATGAAGTTGGAACTATCATCAGAACGATACAATGCGTTAATGGAGATGCTGGAATGTGATGTCAAGTTTCTAAAGAGTATGAGGTCGATTGATTACTCATTGCTGATGGGTGTACATTTTATATCTTGGGGGGAGACTGAATGGTATCCTCCAAAAGGCAAATGGCATCAAGGCTCAAATAGATCTTTAAGCTCTAATGGGCGCAGCGGGCAAAGCAGTCTTGCGTTGAGTAGAAAGCTAGTTCAAAACTTAGAGGAGATAATTGCCGAAGATGACAATAGCATGTACATGCGAAATGCAGCAGACTTGATTGCTTCTGCAAATTCCGTGAGAGATGCTGCTAGAAGCACTGCTGCATCAGCATCATCTATGATGGAGTTTTCGAATGATCCGCCATCAGGTCGCCCCTCTGGGAGCATGAGAAAAATAAGTGATGGAGTTATTGAAATTCCTGCTCCTGAAGCGGATGAGAATTTTCCACATGAAAGGTGGAAGAGGCACAGTGAAATGGAAGGACAAATTGGTTGGGCAACCCCTGCTATTGCTGTTCGAGTGTCTGAAAATGGGTCTACAAGCAGACAACCAGTTCTTTTATATTTTGGTATTATTGACTTTGTACAAAGATACAACACTAGGAAACGACTCGAGAAGGTATGGAAGACTACTTTGCATGGGAATACAGTTTCTGTGGCAGATCCAAAACATTATGCATCCCGCTTTCTCAAATTCCTTAAGACTGTATTTATTCAAGAACAAAATGATTGAAACAGGAATATTGATACGTGGATTATATATGAAATTAAAAAGCAATACTACTCTGGTTGAGGTGCTCTGAATGATATATTTTTCAGCCACCCTGTTCGAGATCTCTTCACTTCCGAGTTCCAATTCTTAATCATATCCTTTATTCGAGCATCTTCCAATTGCTCCTCTGTTCTGTATTTCCCAGAGCGTTTCCTAAATGCGCCTATCAATTCATTTTCGTGTATCCTCCCCTGCCTCTGCAGGTTATTGTCAGCAAATTCCTTGAAATCCTGCCATTGAGTCTCTAATTTTTTTGCTTGTTCAGGGCTCAGACGCTCAGGTCTGCCCACCTCGAACAAGGCAGCAGCAAAGCATGCCCCAACACCAGCAGAAATTCCCCATATAGAATCCTCGAGTGCCAGCTCAAAGACTGCGGCTGTCAGGATGCCCCACGTAATTGCAAGCATAACAGATAGTATACGTAGATCCATCGGAGCCTCGTACCCCAGGGCATCCACTGGCAGCTGCCTAAATCTCCCAACTATTCGAACAATCCAGTCAGAGGGTCGTTCTGTTTCAAACCGACCGAAGAACAGCAGCAGCAACTGAAGTGGGGTACAGAAATAGTATGCAACACTCCACAGTAAAGAAGCAATCAAATCACCAGATGAAAATTCCCCATCCATGAACATTGCACCCACTTCGAGCCCTTGATCAAAACTTCTGGGAAGCAAGGCAACTCCAGCAAACGCCAGGACAGTCAACACCGCAGAGCCAAGGAAGATGCGTCGCTCGTCTTCCTCTATCTGCCTCTCCACTGTCGATTCCTCGTCATTTTGATAAGAATATAACGGAGCACATACTCTAAATTGTGTATGTGGCAGTTTCAAAGAAACTGGCGTGGTGATGGAGGTTGCCTTCTTCTTGGCCACTCGTAACTGACCACAACGTGAGGCCAGATGACCATCGATATGTCTATGGGACGATGGATATCTGATGCTAATTCTCATGTAATGACAAAAAATCATTTGTAATTTCAATTGCCACCTGAAGATGGAAACTATGGAATACAGGGACCTCGAAGGGTGACCCATCATGGGCGCCAATTTTCATGCATTGAACATCCTGCATTGAAATTTTGTACGACTTTGGCCCAAGAGATCTCGAACCGACATTCCTAATTTGATTAAAAAATTTCGAGATACGGATTTGAGTGCCATTAGTCAATGCGTTGCGCTCACATTGTGTCCTATAGCACGAGACATGCCCTGCACCCACTGCAACAGAAGCCGAGTGAAGTTTTCATCAAGTGGGCCCAAAATCAGAATGCATTCGAGAGAAGAGAGACTAAAGTAAAGTTGGAAAACTATGGTGGAAATTTGGGCTGGGGTCTCGTGGCAAACATGGATTTGGAACCTGACGAAGAAATCCTTTCCATTCCACTAGAAAAAACCGTCCGAGCAGAAGATGACGGATGTCTGCCTTGGTGTGTGTCTATGGCAGAAACGCTGCTGATAGATCTGTACAAGGATGGTATGGATCGCAATCTTTCAAATTGGACCAATGCTATGCCTACTTTTGTTGATATTCCCTGGTTGCACTGGAATGAAGAACAAATTGGGCTCTTGGGGGAACCAACTATAATCAAGGAGGTAAACGCAATGAGGACTTTGAAGGACTTTGCTATTGAATATTTAGGAAATTATCATAGAGATGACGTCATATGGGCTTTGTCAATTGTCTATTCAAGAACATTTATCAGTCAAGGGCAGCATGTACTTGCTCCTGCCATTGACATGGTCAATCATGACTCTGAGCCCACTGCAACCGTTAGGATTGTTCACCATCCTGATATGTGCCAGGGCATGGAAGCCCAAGCGGAGATAGCCCCAATAATGATGCCATCTGAAACTAATTCATTCTTTCAATTACTAGCATGTAGTGAGAAAGGAGGCATAAAGAAGGGGGAGAATGTAACAATTTCGTATGGAAAGTGGCCAAATGAAGTTCTTTTATTATATTTTGGATGGGTTCCAGAACATAATCCAAATGATAACGTTGTGATTTGGACAGATTTGGAAGACTTGTGTCTTTACCTGAGTCATAAGTCTGGCATGAGAATAGCAGTCGATGAATTGACCGCGTCACTTGGACAAGAAATAGAGATATTGAAAGACCTTGAAAGGTTTATAGTGACAGCTGAAGGTATTGATGGTAGAATTTTCCCTATTCTGGAGGCTGCAAGGGAGCTTGTTCCCCTAGAGTCGCCATCCAGTATCATTGCATCTCGATGCAAGGAGCTGTTACCTGTGTACGTCATCTCGATGGATCACGATGCAAAAGAAAGACAAGGAAATGATGGATCATCTGGGGTCATGGCCAGGAGATACAAAAGCAGCAAACAAAAAATTCTCAACACGGTTCTCAATTCTTTAACATAGATGATATGGAGAATTGCATTTCAATTTTTTTCTAACTTCATAGTCATATTATCAAGCCAGTGTCCAGCACCTCATTTTTCGATTGCTGCAGTCTCCTCCTCTAGAGCTTTTTGACCAACACTATAGGCAGTTTTTGCCTTGTCAAATACTGTAAGCTTGACGCCTTTGTTTGGCAAATTCTTGACAGCATTCGGCAAAAATCCCCTGTACATTCCTCCAATACCTTCTTCTTTCAAGATTGCAGCTGCTGCTACTGTCCATGGAATGGCCTTTGTAGCCTCAAGCTGAATACGACGGCGTACCGTGTCCAGTGGATAGCATGAAACCGTAGCAATCAAAGCTGAAGTAAAGCCACGCGCAAATGATGGAATTTCTTTCGGCAAAATATCATATGTAGCTAACTCAAGGGCCATATAGGGAGCTATACCGGCCATTGATGCTCCTAATCCCCTATAGAAGGCAGGGATTCCCCCTTCCTTTGCTAAGATTGCTACAGCTCCAAGCAAATTCCTGCACTTTGGATCCACTGCAATCCTCAGTCGCAGGGTATCCAAAGGATGTGTCAACTGCAATACATAATTTGTAAAATTATTCGCAATACGTAATCAGGATGGGGTAGCATACATTGCAACCAAGTCAACCTACAATTGTGGCAGTCATCCCAGCTGCAGCTCCTGCAGCCAATCGCCGAGGCACACTCAACTCCCCACTCTCTTTATCTGTAAGAATTTGTTTGAAGATCTCATACGAGTACAGCTGAGCAGCCGAATATGGAACAACTCGAAGAACCTGTGGAAGGTTTCCTTTCCAGAACCCAGTAATGCCTTCTTGCTGCCCTACCGCAATAAGTGACTTGATCAGCGATCCACTTCTTGCAGCTTGGGCGATGGCCCCTTCTTGAAGTCCTCCTCTTACTTGAAGCAATATCTTCACTCGATCTAGTGGCGCAGTTATTGTCTTTGCAATTGCACCGGACAAAGCTCCTGCTGTGAAAAGTAGCATTGGCCGAGGAACCATACCAAGAAGCGCAATTGGTCGCCTCCGAGCAATTTCAATAACTGGAAGTCTATTTTTAGTCTCAACTACTCCCAGTTCATATACTACATTATCCGACAGATGCTGCATTTTCATTTTTGGACTGCATGCCGTCACGGTCCCCTTGGGCAAAACGTCCCCGCTTGTGTGGAATACCACGACGCCCATTTTGCTGTATTCATCCATCATAGTCATCAAAAATCAAAACTAGAATGAATATCGTAACCCCTCAGGCAATCAGATGAATTTTAGACAAGATGGCTAGTTGGAGTAGATTCCTTGCAGAATGTACCTGTACAGTGGTTTGAAGAATCAAATTTGCAGTTGAAAAAGCACTCGAAGGACATGTGCAACCAGTTGCTCATGCGAATCAATCAGTAGCACTAAACATCCTGAGCTAGCACCTGACGTTTCCTCTTCCGGATCATCAAGATAGAATGGGAACCCCTAGTTTACTACAATGTAGGCAGTACAGCCAGTCTTGTACTGCCTCCACCTACTTTGCGGTTGCTGCGACTCCTCGATGAAAACCAAACACGTAAGAGCCAGACAGAAACGTAAATGGACAACAGAATAATTATAAATTTCAGCATCGGAACGTCCTCTTCAAGCATTTCAAATCTTTTGGCAAAGGTCCGACTCCGTCTAACAATTGGCTAACGAACTTGCTTGGCTATTCGTGCTGCTCTGTCGTGGGAGATACTAAACGTTATCAAGATGGCAAATCGAGGATTAATGGCAGAGAATATGTTCATTGGCCAGGCTGCGCTCCTTCAGTGGCTGAATGGAACTCTATCACTACGACTCGAGAAGATCGAGGAGGTATGCGTGTCCTGATGAGTATCGGCAGATGACCCTTAATGTCGTGCGAGGCAACATAAAATATGCCATATATTTACCTTATGAAAATTATTGCAGACTTGCAGTGGAGCTGTCGCTTGTCAGTTGATGGACTGCTTGCACCCTGGTTCTGTCAACATGAAGAGAGTCGACTTTAACGTCCGAAACGATTGGGAGTATGTGAATAACTACAAAGAGCTTCAACAATCTTTCAATAGAATGAAGGTGGATCGAGCTTTTAATGTGAATCAGCTCTCAAAAGGCAA
This sequence comes from Picochlorum sp. 'soloecismus', assembly GCA_002818215.1. NCBI lineage: Eukaryota > Viridiplantae > Chlorophyta > Trebouxiophyceae > Picochlorum > Picochlorum sp. 'soloecismus'. The sequence goes on along the minus strand of PJAJ01000019.1, from coordinate 234,236 downwards.
GCGTCAGGATTCAATCGAGTTTATGCAGTGGTTTAAGGGTTACTGGGATGCCACATCTGGAGGGGAAGACCTGGCAAGTCAGTACGATGCCGTTGGACGCCGGCAACTGTGTAAGACTGGGGATTGGAAAAAGGTAGGATATTCTCATTGTGTTGCGCATAGGCTCTTCATCGAACTGCACATGCATATTCCACTACTCGTATGGTTTGTTGCAGTTCTCAACTCATGCCAGCAGCGCTAGACCAAAGCAACCATCGCAAGCCAGAATCGCTGCAGTTAAATCAAAGAATGCTGTCCGAACAGTAACATCAGTAAATAATGCTGCAACAATAAAAGCTGTAAACCCACCACCAGCCGTGGATCCAGAAATGGAAGCCAAGTTGAATGCACTTGTTGAAGAAGTGACAGAACTCAAGTTGAAGATAGATACAGCTGAAAGAGAGCGAGATTTCTATTTTGATAAATTAAGGGATATCGAAATCATGTGCCAATCGCCCGAGCTGGCGGATGTACCGGTGCGATATAGATTTTGATACTTTCTGGTCGGGTATTATAGTTGTTTGCATGTTTCTTTATGTCCAAGTGATTGGACATTACACACAGGATTAAATTACATACATCTACTGGATGATGCAGGTTCTGCGAGTTGTAGAAAAGGTTCTATATGCTGTAGATTCAGAAGAAGCGAAAATGGTGATGGCAGAGGCACAGGAAGAACTGGGAGCACAACTGTTGTGTGGACAGGAACCAGCTCAGATGTCTCGTGAGGAAGCTGAAGAAATCACCCCAGTCCAGGACACCGCATGACCATCCCATACATCATTTTTTTGTTTGTTATCAAAGCATAAATTCGTATGAATCTGTGATTAACAATATTAGCAAGTACATAATGAGTCAACTAAGTGACTATTCTGCCGTTGAGGGAAGGTCCTTCTCCATATGCTTGAACAGTTTCTGCAAATGCCACACACAAGCTATATAAGTTGAGAGAGAGAGAGATATAATCCTTACAATATGATACAAACTCGCACGTACTCCCTTGTTATTAGACTCCCACAAGGAGTCAGCAGCACCGTTTAGCAACTGCATACAACATACATGTTATTAGGGCCCGATTAGGTTCGCCACACTCTACAGTCGCGCTCTTTTGATTTTGGATCAAATAATTACAATCATTTATTAAAAGACAACACATACTCGTTCACCAGCAAACGCTCCGGCAATAATGAAACCAAGGTATACGCTATTCCTGCGCATAAACGTCTGCATAGCATCGTTCGAATATCAGTCATAGATCCACAAATCGGTATTAAATCGATAATTCTTGTATAGATATCAATGAAATCAGAAAGAAGCAGCAAGCCCAGGACACCAGTAGCGGCACGGATGAACGTAGACACCCCTCTCTCCAAACGTAGGGTTCAGAGAACCCCTTTTTACTCCGGTGACGAGTACAGTCGCCCAAAACACTATTTATACTAGACTATTCTAATATAGTTTAGAACCTATCACGAATCAAGGCAGATGAGACCACGTACCCTGTACAGAGTCTCGAGCACCATCCTAGCGAACGAGTTCAGAACAGAATAAACTTCTAATTCAAACAAACCAGCTCTTAGATGTGATGACCTTTATGTTCCCTACATATAAAATATTTTACTTCAGCAATGAGGCCACTGGAGATAAGACGAATCACCAAACAGGGACTAGATCCTCGTCTCAGTTTTGGATCCAATTGGCCACTCCATGTGGAGTCAATGATGACACGATTTGAAGCAGGGAGGCACTTGCGATATCGAAACGAAAAAAACTCATTTAATTATACCATATAGAAGTGGAATATAACAGAGGGATGTTGCTATCAGGGCGAGTATTGAAGACTGGGTGCAGGAGTACAAGATCCTGGAGCCAAGGCGAGTTCTGTAGAATGAGGTATTCTTGGCAGCGATGCGGAAAAATCGTGTGTCAAAGTGACAATGATAAAGCTGATAGAGGAAATATTGGGGATGAGTTGCTGGACTTCATGTAAGTTTGCTTTTGTATGGCAGGAAAGAGTGGTGTGGTTTTTATATGTGTTGCTTGTGGGTTGCTGCAGGTATGCTGGTAAAAAATTGAGAAAGTGGTATGGACAGGAAGGGCAGGTGCTACCCCGGGAATCTTCTGATGGGAATCAATTTTTTGATGGTGATGGCGAGGAAGATGATCTATCTTCTGTCGTGAGAGACAAGGTAGTGGTGCTTTTCCCTGATGAGTATGCAATGGCTGAACAAAGCGTGCTGCAATTGATTTTGCTGAGAGCGCCTGTAGTGGTGGTTGTTCAAGACGTGTCGTCTGCTCGATCCGGATTTGGATCATATGTTGAGGCTGTGAGGGGAGACCCGAGGGATGCATCCGGTCTACGTAAGGTGTTCAAGTCTGCCATGTCGACAATTGTCTGTGGCAAATTGGACAGGGACACAGTTGCCATATTGAAAAAGGCGGGCGTGCCCAATATAGTGATGCTTTCAGCTGTTAACTCTGGTGAGGATGGGTTCCTCTCTGCGGTTTTTGGTTGGAATCAAGAGATGAAGATACTGAAGGACCCAGCAAGAGAAGACTTGGTCATCGATTCTGGGGTACCATGTACGATTATTCGAATTGCTGGGCTAAGCAATGCTCCTGCAGGGTCAAAGGCACTCGATGCATTAATCGACACGTACCCAACTGGAGAAATACCTAGGGAAGATATAGCTGCAATCATGGCAAAGTTAAGCATGGAGACTGGGGCTGCTACTAATAACAGGATCTTGGCCATTTCAAGTACATCTGCTGTTCAAAAAGCTGGATCCTTGGACTTGGATGCATTACTCAAAACGGGTCTTCAATAGTTGTCACTTTGTATTTTTATTAATTTAATTTACTTTAGTCATCGAATTATTTTTAGCAGATGGGGAGAGCACCTCGCCTGGTGTCCCGTGCTGTATCGAATACTACTGCTCACACAAACTCAACGGGAGTTCGAGTCATCCGACCTCCTACGGAGTACGATCATCGGCTTGCGCTGCGATCAAATACATTAAAGATAATTAGAGGCTCATATCCGGAGTTGGAAGATCTAGCTTTATCAGGTGGGTGATGACGACTTTCATATTGGCTTGTAAGGCGTGCAACAGAAGTTCTAAAAGCGACCAATCAAGCATGGGACTATGTTGGATTCAGGCAATTTAATAGCTATACAACGGCCATACGATTATGTAGAGCGAAGGTCAGATGGATACCAGGAGCCAGAAATGGTTTTTGTCATTGGCACTGCACATATCTCTGAGAAGTCTCAGATTGAGGTCTCAAGAGTTATTGAAGCCATCAAGCCTGAGAATGTGGTGGTAGAATTGTGCAGGAGCAGATCATCTTTACTCTATGATAATAAAAATGTCCGAAAGATGAACGATCAAAAAGCTAATGCATTGGATTTGAATGGAGAGAATTTCTTTGAAACAATCCAAAGGTCTCTCTACTTGGGGGGTAGGAGTGCACTGTTCTTGAGGATTTTGTTGAGTTATATATCGTCTAATATAACAAAAGACTTGGGGGTGGAGAGTGGAGGGGAGTTTAAAGCAGCTCAAGTCGCAGCGGACAAAATAGGTGCACAAGTCGTGCTTGGAGATAGACCAATAGAGATAACCTTGAGGAGAGCATGGGTCTCGCTGCCGTTTCAATCAAGAGTCCGCTTGGTCCTTGATCTGTTTCAAACTATCCGTTCATATGACTGGAAAGATAAAGAAGGGACCATAAAAGCGGTTGAACGTCTTAAAGAAGACGATGATGCTGTCAATTCACTGTTAAATGCTCTGGGAGACCAGTTTCCACAAACCATTGATTCGTTAGTCCATGAACGAGATCTGTACCTAGCTTGGAGCTTGAAACGTTCAAAAGCAGTGAATGGGACAAGTAATGTAGTTGGAGTTATTGGAAAAGGTCATCTGCGAGGTGTTTGCTATGCAATGACCCATGATCCTGGCTCTCTTCGCTTCAAAGATTTAGTATCTCGTAATGAGGGTGATAAACAAGCAACTGTGATCAACAATGTTGGTCGCTTTGCGTTAGAATCCGCTTTATTTATTGCTTTATGGTGGTCTTATAGTCAATTACATTAACTTCATTCGTCTTTCTGTGATAAATGGCATCATTGCCCTCGAGCCTCTGCATTCCACTGAGCAATGCGAGCCCTCCTTTCGGCAGAAGAATCGCGACCAGAGCGATCATCCCTGGAGCTTCTATCATTTCTGCCATACCTATCATCATAACGCCTAGAATGCCTGTCGTCATAACCATTCCTGCTATATCCACGCCTGTCATCGTACCGGTCCCTCCTATCATGACGATCCCGCCTATAACCATCATAGCGTCCTCTACGATCATCATACCCACGACCTCCTCGCCTATCGTCACCATCGTGGAATCTAGTAGAACCTCCAGTGCCACCTTTATATCTTCCAAACAATTGCTTCCGCAGCTCGCGGGCAACAGGCCTGACATGCATGAAGTTGCAGTACCCACCTCTCCCGCATGTCCCTTCCTCATACTGACGACATGTGGATTCCTTAAAGTCAGTCACCGGAGAAAATTCAACTTGAATTGGCTTCCCAGCGTAGTACCGGCCTGTCAAACCCTGCAAAGCCCGGGCTGCTGCCTCTTCATCCTTGAATTTGACATACACATTCCCCACCATGTGGTCTGCAAGATTGTCGCACACACAGAGATGTTCCATTTCGCCATATTTATCTAACTCGAGGAAAATATCTTCGTAGAAATCTTCGAAAAATTGCTGAACCTTTTTCGGATCTACGGGAATCGGCAAACCATCAGGACCCAAGGGAGCATTTAGCACTGGATTTGTGTATAAATTGTGAAGCAACAAAGTTGGACTGATTGTGGGCTTATTATGAAGCCTCGAGCATCTATCGCCGTGTCGACACGCCCTGAAAATACATATTTAATAACATTAAACAACGAAATGGCCATGTAACGCATCATATCATGGACAAGCTTGCAGAGAGTAGCCCCGGGAAGTGCATGAAAACTTCTTCAAAAGCCACACTCCTACCATGCCGAAAAGGCAACTACGTATGGAGCCATGATATGCAAGAATGCTAATGTTTTTTATACGCACAAACACGGCTGCGAACAACGCAATTTCCCCGTTAACCAGAGAAGCAGGGTTCGGCCAAATAACGTACCCAATTTTAAAGTAGAACGGACAGTTCACTCTGTCCTTCTCGGTACCAAAAATATTCGCCAAATGCTGAGCCATATTGATACACTGCGATTAAAATTATTTCAAGATTCAAACCTAGACAAAAGGGAGGGTTTGCACTGACTTCCTTTCGCTTTCTACGTGCCAAACTTGCTTCTATCTGCGGCCCTTTCACAGGACTCGTCTACCAAACAAAGTAGAAGAAATAGTTTTAATGTCGTTTTAAATCCAAGTCGGAACAGATAACTCTGCTTTTCAAGTCACACAATCATGAAACGAGCAGCTTTTGGAACACGGGTTGATGGCATCATCTTGTAGGCCGCCAGGTATCAACCTCTTCAGTACTCTCCCATCGAACCTCACTTTGGACCGAATACGTACTGCAAGACGGAATGATGGCTGGAATACAATTTCACGCTCTGCTACACTAAGCTTTGTGTCTGTAGGAATATTATTTTAATAATAGAAAGATGGTCAAGGTATGTATTGCTTTTACTCGGATGGAAAAGGGTGTGGATGGATAAGAGAGCAGGGCCGCCGCGATTTGTTTGTCCGGCAGGCACAGGGCGTCCTCGAAACTGCGGCTGGGACGTCTAGTCGGGATATGATTGGGAATAAAATCTCTCTAAGTGATTGAATTCATATTGAAACGGACAAATAGTATTGGGACGTAAGAGAGTGACTTGGGAAGTTCTCTTTTGTCGAGGAGAAGAGAGCGGCTGGCGGGGTGGGAGCGTCATTGGACGCTGTTTTGGATGTTAGGGAAAGTGTATTTGTCGATAATATTCGTCTTCTACTGTTTGCAATACTTCATGAGATTGTGAGGTCGTTTTCCTCAGTATCGCTTTCTTGGAAGAACTGCCTGTCATCGCGGGGAGGCGGCGAAGTGTCTCGTCTGGACAAATACGGCTTTGGGCGCCGTAGTTTTGTTGTTACATGCAAGAATGTGAAATTTACATGCTACAGTTGTGACAATGGCATGCATTGGATTGGGAAAGGGGACTGTGTTTCGATTGACACGCGAAAGACGTACGATTAATTGCTGTCTTCCTTTTTGCTGCAGTACCTATACCGTCAGTTCCAAGTGGTTGGACGCCATGTCCCCACTGAAAAAGATCCAAATCCACAGATTTTCAGAATGAAGCTGTGGGCTAGGGACGACGTGAAGGCCCGCTCCAAGTTTTGGTACTTTCTCAGAAAGCTGAGGAGGGTAAAGAAGGCAAACGGTCAGATTTTGGCAACCAATGAGATTTTCGAGAAGAACCCAACGACCATTAAGAACTATGGTATCTGGGTGAGGTATAATTCTCGTACTGGTGTGCATAATGCATACAAGGAGTACAGAGATACCACTCTGAATGGAGCCGTAGAACAAATGTACCAGGAAATGGGAAGTAGACATCGCGTCAGAGCTAGTGGAATTTCCATTATCAAGACTGCAACAGTGCAAGCCTCGGAGTGCAAGCGAGCAAACATCAAGCAGTTCCATGACTCAAATATTCAGTTCCCTATCCCTAGGAGATTGGTGCGACCAAGCAGCCGTGTGTACAAGACAACCTTCAAGGCTTCTCGCCCAAGTGCTGCTTGTTATTAAAATATCATGTTGGGATATAATCATAATTGCTAGTCATGTCTCGATGTAAATTTATAAATATTACAACTAAGTTACTGAACAACATATTATAATGCCACGATTATGTAAGTGGAAAAGATGAATCTGAATCATTCCTCTGATAAAAGAGAATGTACCCATGATCCATCGAAGTATTCATGTTCCCTCCAGGCCTGAACATTGGGTCCCGTGTATGACCATATGTACTACGAACCTGCGCATCAGTCACACCCAAAACTTGATCGTCGTCAAAGCACAACCATTTCCCACCCGTCTTGATGAGGGCAACATAGTGCCCATGATTCATGTGGGCACCCATATGGACAACTATAGCTTGCAACGTATACTCTGAATCTGGATCTGGACAGTCCTCAGTAGTATTTTTCAGCTTTAACTCGAACGGAAACACAACCCTGTGCGTAAGCTTTTTCATTTCCCCTAAACTCTCCATGTATTTAAACCTTTTGAAGTGCAAGCACAGCAATCTAGGAAGAGAACCGACTCTCATTCTTTTCACAGCTTCCTGTTTCCTGCCGCATGTATCGCAGAAAAATTTCTCGCCATTTTGCAACGTTTCGTCAGAGGAAAACTGTTTCAGACACGCGCTCAACGAGCAATTTTGCTCTATTTCTAACGATAAATCATAGAAAGGCTCTTCCCTCCTGGTGATATTTTCGCACCACAGGCATTTTGTTTCCGTCACTAATTTACCTCTGAACAATTCATCGATCCACGTCAGTGGAGATTCGCTCGCGGCTTTTGCAGCGGCACCATGCAACTCTTGAAGAGAAGGCGACCGTGAGGGATGAGCAGACACTGTCAGAGAACCAGACCCACCCTTCCCTTCAGCTTTCTTTTCTTTCGCCAGGGTTTCTGCTATATCATTTAGCAAGTAACTCAGGAATTCATGAGCATCTTGGTGGGCGAATGATCGGAACAACTCGTTTTCGGCTTTCACTTTGTTAACAAACCTTCTTGGAGACAACGACCCACTTCTCTTTTTATTCGCAGAAATCTGCGGGCATCCAAAAGAAACATTCCTCGACTAAAATGCAAAACATTTTCATTATCATTTTCGATCCACGACACTACGCACCAGCCAGAAAAGTTCAGCAAGGCAGCTGAGAATAGTATCATCCTTTTTCGGGTTTACAGAGCTCCCGAGACGCTGTTCGTACTCCAACAACACACGAGCCCGAAACGGTCCACAAAAGTAAAGAGCCTGCAGTACACTATTACAATAACATGTATTCCCAAAGTTTTCTAAACCAAAGTATCTCTCAGATTCAGGCAAATCCTTCACAACTTCTTCCAAGGGCCTGCTAGTCCCCTGACCCATTGGTCATCAATAGTTTAATATTCTATTTATTACTAATACAAAATCACAAATTACACTTGCTACTACATAAAATGGTAAATGTATTGATAGATCGCTATTCAATGGAAACTAAATGGAGAGTCTGATCTCGGAATGACGCTCAGTGACTGAAATTCTATCGAACCTTTCTTTCTCTGGGGTCACGATGTAGATGTCATTTTATATTAAATTAAAAAATTAAATGAAATATTGAGAGCTGAAGAAGCGGGGTGAGCATATCAATAGTTCAAGAGGTAGGACATGGCAGTGCACAGGTCAACACGTATTTGCTGTGGGCATTCGACTGCCACAGCTCGCGTCGCTGGTGCATTATTGAAACAAGGATCCACATTACACTCAGGGTTTAGAGTAGGCATGTCACCATTCGGAAATTCTACCACAGGCGGGCGATTGGCTGGGACGGCTGCACGTGCCCATGAAGTTCTATCAAGGCAGTTGGTTTCCGGGAATGGCCGACGCACCTTAGCCGCGAGAGGAATGTGGCATAGAATAATAACATCGGCTTCATCCGTGTCGGAATTTGGCCAAGCAGAACTTCTTCCGGTTCTCGTGAATGGGAACCTATCGGATGCCATTCCAATGGCTCCGGGAGTGTACGCGATATATGACGCCCAAGGTACATTGCAGTACGTTGGAATTTCGAGAAAAGTAGGTGTCAGTGTTCAAACACACGTTGAAGCGCTCCCAGATTTGACTAATAGCGTCAAAGTGGGCGAAATGCCTGGGGCAGGGAAGGAAGAGCTGACGGAAGCCTGGAAGGCCTGGATCCAACAGGCTGCTGAAGAGACTGGAGTCATTCCCCCAGGGAATGCCCCGGGCGAGAAAAAATGGCAGCAGCGAAGGAAGCGAATGGCAAAGCCAGAAATAAAACTCACTCCTGGGAAAGGTCTGGATGATTTGACTTGCTCTATCGAAGACTTGATCGATCAGGTGGTGAAGACAAACCGGTGCGTTGCATTTGTGAAGGGTACCAGGTACGAGCCAGCATGTGGCTTTTCGTACAAAGTTTTGAGCATGCTGACAGAGATATCGGGTCAGAATTTTGAAGTGGTGAATGTTTTGGACGAAGTTTATAATCCTGGGCTGCGTGAAGCCATCAAAGAGTATAGTCAATGGCCAACAATTCCCCAGGTATTTATTCAGGGAGAATTCGTGGGGGGTGCTGATATCATAGAAGAGATGCATTCTTCTGGAGAACTGCATTCCCTGCTATCGGAATCTGAGTAAGATGATGTCTTGACATATAACTCTCTATAAAGCTTCGTTTGATCATATGATACATTGTAATATTCACGGAGTCGTATGTTCTCTCGCCTTACATTGCAACAGCCATGCAGTATTGTGAAATCTGCTGACGTCAGCACAGTACATGAAGCTCGATTTCGCGATCGCACCACGTGCCGCAATGCCTAACGCCAAGGTAAAAGATCGTATCTTTCAAAGTTATACTTTTATAAAATTTTTACAAGGGATTAATTCAATCGCGTCTTTGAGAAGAGCCGACATGTCTGACGAACAGCCGAAAGGAACCGCTGCGGGATCTGGAGCTTGGAGCTCTGATATCTTTGCCTTTCTGGACGACCCCGTGACTTGTAAGTGCTAACTACGCCATTATTACTTTTTATTGTTATGGATTATATGGGTCCCATGCACGATCCTCCAGTCAAAAACGAAAGAGATAGCTGTTGACAGCAACGTTGGTCGAGGGGAAAGAAGGTCCCAACTCAACGCTACCAACTTTTTGCCGAGTACCTGTACCCGATTCGCATTTTTTTACTCAATACAATTGCGATTCAATGCATCATAGCGGATTGATTGATGAAAATTAGCATCAGACTGATCAGTTTCTTTCTCTTTTCTAATGCAGGCCTCATTGGTTGTTGCTTACCTTGTGTGCTTTATGGACAAAGCGCAGAAAAGGTACATGGAGGTGACATGGTGAATCACTGTCTCAAATACTTCTTGTACTCATGCATCTGTGCTTGTGGTTTGGTGCATGGGCCTACGAGAACTGATATTCGTGATACATATGGCCTCCCAATCCAGCCCGACTTTTTGCAAAGCCAAGGATCCAGTGCTGATTGCATCACTGCCACGATCCCATACATTGCCAACTGCGCTCTTTGCCAGGAAGCTCGTGAGATCAATGCCCGTGGTGTGACCAGCCCAATCAAGCCAGTTGACTTTGTGTGGGGACCTGTCACCAGCACTTCTGCTCCAGCTGCCACTACTGAGGCTCCAGCCCCGGCCGAAATGACAAAGTAACTCAATTCAGCGTATCATCATGCTTTGCGAAATAAAAAAACAACTCGCTTGATGGTCATAGAGCAATTTGCTCGGCCCATCAAGTATCTCAACTCAATCAATTCAAGTCTACTAAAGTCCTGTTTTTTCATATTGAACGACCTTCAAGACAGTTGCGCCAGATGCCAATTAGCTAATTTAGCTAATTTAGCTAGCTTATGAGCAATTTCTATGTACTGAAAACTTTCAGTATCGTCGATCTCAATGCATGTAATAGCACTGAACGGAGCATGACTCGCTCATTCGATGGGTGCCACAAATTAATTTGTGTTCAGTTTTAAAACTGTCAACTTCTCAAACATCTCCTTTGAAAAAAGGTTGGTATATAAGTGGTGTGCTAACCACGGCAATCCAAACAGTGTGCAATCATGCGTTTTTCTTTGAATTATCTATCTAGAAGATGGATTTATGTTCCATTACGTATCTTTGGCAGTCAAAGCCATGGAACCACGCGCTGTTTCGGAGTGACACCCCACCAGTCACCCAGTGGTGAGGGTCGGGTATCGCTTGTGCAGGGAGCCAGCAGAGGTTCGTGACTTTGTAATGTGCGTTGAATTCGAGAAATATTAATTATCAATGAAACTCCACTATGCCTGTGACAGCATCAATAACATAAAAGGTTGCTGTAGGTCTTGGATTGGAGTTTACCAAACAGATTCTTTCGACTGGTGAAAGCGTTGTTTCAACCTGTCGGAATCCCACTGGGGCGATAGAACTGCATAATCTAAAGGAAAAGTATGGGGATAAACTCCTCATCGTTGACATGGATACGACTGTCGACTCGAGCATTCACCAGGCTTATGAGGAGGTAAAGAGTCACTGTGAACGGTCGGGGACAACACTCCACAGATTGATAAATGTCAGTGGTTTGCTTCATGACACGGCTGTTGGTATGGTTCCTGAAACATCCTATACAAAAATACAGCGTTCGAATTTGCAAAGGGCGTTTGAGACAAACGCTTGGGGTCCGATTTTGGTTTGCCGGCAGTTTCTTCCGCTGCTGATTGAGTCTGGTCAAGTTTGTAAGGATTCTCCTGCTGTGATTGCAAACATGAGTGCACGAGTGAGTAGCATAAGCGATAATGCTTTGGGTGGCTGGTATTCCTATAGATCAAGTAAGGCGGCTTTAAATCAGCTTACGAAATGCCTGAGTATTGAGATTGCGAGGAAAAACACCAATGTAGCTGCAATTTTACTGCACCCGGGAACATGTGATACAGATTTATCAAAGCCTTTTCAACGGAATGTACCAACAGAAAAATTATTTAGTAAGAAACGAGGGGTCAGGCAATTATTAGACATCATTAATAGCATTCAGACAGCAGATAATGGCAAGTTCTTTGCCTGGGATGGGCAGACCATTGAATGGTGAAATGTATGTCAAGAATTACATTTGAGAGGTCAAATAGAATATCATGGTGCTTTCTTGTGGATCAAGCCTGAGCCATGCTCTTTATATTCAGATTTTGACATCCACATTTGTTGAAATGTACCAAGGGAGGATAAAATTGAGCCGCCTATCCATGTGGAATATCTTCTCTCGATTGGATTTGCTGGGGATGTGACTCTGACCTTCATCATAGATGGGGCCATATTGGTAACTTCCTTTTCTATTCGCTCACGCAGCGAAGTAAACAATGATGTACCCCCTGTTAACACGATGCCATTGTAAAGTTCTCTCCTCGCATCCACGTCACATTTCTCTATGCACTCTGTCACCAACTGTGGCAATCCCTTGTTTCCAGCCTCTGGTAAGCTACTGAGCAGATCGCTCCCAACCTCGCCAAAGCCTTTCGCAAGGGTAGGATTGAATAACAGCTCTGGAATAGAAAATCGTTGCGGCCCAATCTGAATTTCCTGACCATCAGGTAGTTCGTACGTCACGTTCGGGATGTTTGCATTCTCTTCTGGATTGAAAGGGTTGTCAGAAACCCTGCAGATGACATGCTTTGCGTCCTGGCAAATGGCGTCGACATGGTATGCCCTGAAACTTTCTGTTGTCTTGGGAAAATCTAATGTTTCTACTGCGAAATTGCCTCCCTTTTCCACTCTCTTGATTGAATACCTGGGCATAACTGCTGTGCCCTTGCCTTCAATTGTCTGTTGCATGCATTTAGTCAAGAAATGGCCAGATATAGGAGATCGTAGAACCGATTTCCTCAAGAGATAACCATCATGAACAGCGGAAACTGCAAAAAGATAGTAGAAGAGAGTAAATGAACGAGTTTCCTACCAGAATAGTAATATTATGGCGACGTATTCCAACCAACAAACCAAGCCACATGTTGCTAGCTGGATGCACCCAAGGTGCCCAACATATCAGGTCCACTCCGCCCGAGGACCCCCACATACAAAAATCAACCGATAAAAATCTTTGCTACACACTCGGGTAGTGATCGGTCAAGGATCTAAATATGAGTGAGGCTGTGAACCCCAAGGCATATCCGCTCGCCGATGCCCAGGTACATAGTGCATGCATTGCTCCAGTGCTCTTTTTGATCGCAAGATATACACAACACCCATCCAAAGAAGACATGCCCCTTAACAATATTTTTTGTTTCTATGCAGCTCACAAACTCGCTGCTGGATCTTGTCCAGCAGGCAACAAACTACAAGCAAATCAAGAAGGGGGCCAACGAAGGTACGGAACAGTATCAACAACATGGGAGACCAGAATTGACCGTAATACCCTATTCTGATACTGTTATTGTTTTTTGCAGCCACGAAAACACTGAACAGAGGAATCAGCGAAGTAGTCATCATGGCTGCGGATACTGAACCAATCGAGATTCTACTCCATCTTCCTCTACTTGCTGAAGACAAGGTAAGCTTCCCAAACCAACCTAAATGACCCGTTCAATTGCTTATACATGTTGCATGTTATCAACCCGTTCCGTTTCCTGCCCGCAGAATGTACCATACGTTTTTGTACCATCAAAGGCAGCCCTTGGCAGAGCCTGTGGGGTCACGCGGCCAGTGATAGCTGCCAGCATCACCAGCAACGAAGCAAGTCAACTCAAAAACCAAATCCAGCAATTGAAACTGGCTATTGAGAAGCTATTGATTTGAATAACATGTAAAAATGACCACCGTTGACCTATCCACCCATGGTTTCTCATAAGCAAATTTATCTCGTACCTACTGTGGCTTCATGTCCAGCATCTATGACGAGAGAAGTTTGCCTTCCAAGAGCAAATGACGTCAAAACAGCATCTTTGGCAATAAAAATTGCTGCAAGGAAGGAATGAAGTAGAATGAAACGCCGCAGAATCCAACCAAATTCCTGCCCACGTGCTCAACTCACCTGGTACATTGTACTTCTCAAACATAATCTCAACCATTTTCTCCCTCGCAGCCCTGTCATTATGAGAAGGTTCGGCCAGCATCATTGGGTGTTCTTCAGGGTTTAATCGCATTTGATCCCTGCATTGACAGAATGACTTGGTCGAATATAAGCATGATTGCGGTTTAACTTTGGCCATCTATAAAAGTAAAAGTCCACCTACTTGAATGTATGATCCCACAATGCTTCCACCGCGTCCCATTCATTCAGTATACCATTCTCAAATGGAGACACCACTTCCATGCCATCTCTTCTAATTTCAAGTGCCTGCGTGCCTGCACGGTACACTCCTGCTCCGTCCACCTCCATTTTAGATGCACCATCTCCTTGTCCAATCGGTTCACCTCCTACGCCCACAACCGATGGTGATATGAATTTTGGGGCATCTTCTCCAGCATATCCAGCTTTCACCTGATATGTTCCAACATCAATGACGATTGCATTCACTTCATCTGCAGCCAACCACAGAAGTCCACATCAGTTCCACAATATCTTTGAGTCCAAGCAGAACACCAACTTGCTTGACCCATTCTGCCTCAAGACGCGGGAGAAAAAGCACATGAAGCCCAATAAATAATATTACTCAACGTTTCAATAGTCACATATAATCGCTCCCCGTAGCAAAAGTAAGGAATGATGCCTCATCACAACAAGAAGAATAAAGAAGACAATCGCTTGCACACCGACGCCCCAAACCCAGCACACCAGGATCCCGTATCAATGCATAGACCCAATGCTGTGAGAAAATCTGAATTTTCTATGTTGAAAAGATATCCATCTGCCCATTCATAACATCCCACATCGCCTGCACTGAACAATAATTTAGAATGACAACGCACCTCCGCCGATGAGAGCTGCCGACATTTCTCTGCACCAATCTCAGGCTATCAATAATATGCTAAAAATAGATAGAAGATATAAAATTTATATGTACAATATTCCCGGTTACCAGCTCTCTGTAAATAGCTTGGGCTAGCATTCATTTTCATTCGTTCGTTCAAAACCGTGCATAATGGCATGCATCTCCCTTTCAACGCTGCATCGCGACCGGCCTTCTTAGATTAACGACGTTTGGAAGCGACACCCAGGAATGCTGCTATTGTTTCCTAGCCTCTAATTTAAGTCATGAGGGTGTATCAAAGCGTTGTGAGACGTTTCTCATCAAGGCATTGGCGTTTAAATTGGCAAATCACGCATTGGATACGACCCGGCTCGTATCCTCGAATGCCAGAAGCCCACCAGCACATGTGCCTCAGCCCACTTCTGGCACAGATGGAACATACAAATATGCCAACAGCGTCACGGTATCGACATGTCCCCTCTTGATGCAAGATCGTAATGAAATTTGAACAAAACGAAATGAAATTATCGAGAATCATGGCCGAATACGTACATGCATGCAACCATTCATGCATGCCAGGAACCTTTATGAGAATACCCTATCCAATGAGTATCCAGTTGGATGGATGAATTCATCTAGCAAGATGAATCTTCCCTCGCGAGGGGCTAATTATCGATTGTGACGAGGCACCATCAGTATATGGGATGAGATCATTTCACGACTATACCATGAATGAGCCACGTGATATTGCTTTTTTACTCAACTACAATAAAGTCGTTTGATGGAACCGTTCAGTTACCATCGCTATAAGCAGAGTGCATGAGTTTGGTCGAGTTTGAAACTAGAGTTGGTGTATTACGTAAGTTTCGGCATTTATTTGGCTCCAGGTGGTCGAACTTTGATGAACGAAGCATATAAATGTTCAACAATTTTAGTGTAGTGGATACGAGTCGCTGTATCAAGTAGGAGGCACTAGACTCAAGGAGCAAGCCGTCACAAGAATTTGGACAGTTGCACTTTAGTCTTTGAAAAGGCTGGGTATCTTGGCTGGGAGCGGAGTAGACAAGTCAACACATTCGAAAAGATGTATCTTAATTTATTCTGGTTGGTCTATCAAGTGATCTTGCTTGGGGTTGGTATGATGATGGGTAAAATCGTACAACAGCAGCCAGCAATAATGCCTTCGTCAACAGTGGAAAAGGATTATAAAAGCGTAGGGGTGCAAACAGAAGCAAACGTAAAAGATGAAACCGATGACTGTGATGATGAAGCCACAAGGAAACCGTCTGTGAGTAGTGAATGCTTTAGTGGAATAGCATCAAAGATGGATGCACCATGGGATGATCTGGTTTTGAACCTAGATGATTTAACGTTTCAGACTGATCCTGCCACAAGTGAGAGGCTCATTATAGGGTCTGGGAAGTTTGGGAGCGTATACAAAGCAACGTTGTTCGGAACAGAAGATGTAGCCGTCAAATGTGTCAAAAATGATGCCTTTAACATACCAGAGGATGCTGCAATGGATGGAAGAAGCATTGGGGGGAAAAGGTCTGCCAGCGAAACCAACTCAAATGATTCATTCTCCGGTAGTAAAACGGTTGAACCCTCGGAAAAAGTTCTACGAGAAGTAGCTTTGCTCAAGGCCTGCCGCTCTCAGCACGTAGTCTCCTTCCTAGGAGCATGCTTTCTCCAGAATGAAGTGAGGCTCGTAACAGAACTCATGCCGGCTGGCGATTTGTGGACAGCGCTAAGAAGACAAAAGATTTCTTGGTACCAAGGGTACGCTGTATTTGTAGTGTGAATCGGTCATCATTCCGATCCGTCACTATCTATTAAAGAAACCTTTATGCAAATGCAGAGGTCTCCAAGTTGCAAAGGATATTGCCACTGGCTTACACTATCTGCACGAAAAGAGAGTGATCCATCTTGATTTAAAAAGCTCCAATATTTTACTGCGCTGGAATGGACAAGGAGAGTTTGATAAATATGATCCATCCAATGGGTTTGACCAAAGTGAAATCCCCAAATCCCCTTTCCGAGCCAAGGTGTCAGATGTTGGGCTGGCTAGAATTCTGCCAGATACTAAGGAATACATCTTATCCCTGGATGGGGGAGGAACTTGGAATTGGTGTGCTCCTGAGGTTATTCTTGGTCAAAAATGCACAGCGGCCACAGACATGTGGTCCTTTGGTGTCATCCTGTGGGAGCTGGCAACATGTGAGATCCCAGTCAGATCTCGAATGAGGGAGGTAAAGTAGGTTCTGTTAGATACTGGTATTAATTTATCGATAGTCAAGAAACATGATTATATATTGAGAGCCACTATTAATAATGCAGGGTCCCAGAGGAGTGTCCTCAGGCAGTTGCAGACCTGATAGAGAGTTGCAACCAAGTCAATGGAAAGGACAGGCCAACAGCCGCAGCGGCCTTGAAAGTTTTGCAGGAGTGTGATTAGGTGTTCCCATTTTTTTTTATCAACATTGCATTAAAGAAGATGACTTTGGTCAGCAAGGCATTTGCTGCTTTAATCAAATGACATGAGTCAGGTCACATGATTGCTTCAAATTTCAAATCTTCAGACCCATCCTTGCATTTTGTCGACACATCCACGTTATTAAATTTGTTGTTTAGTTGTCTTTTTTTAATGTAAGAATCCATAAATTGAGACCAGGAGTTGTCAATCAATCGAGTCAGCTGTGTCCCGGAGGTCCTCCATTGTGTTTCAGACACTGTTTTCAGCAAGAAAGCCCACTAGGCAAGTCCATGGACAGAATTTATTTATAATGCATGGCAGACCAAGAGTTAAAGATCGCTTAAATGATCCCGAAAAAGTAAAAGCTGCTGAGAAAAAGGCACTTCTACTGGGGGAATTGTGCAAGAGGGTCCTCGAGGCGAGGAAATGTCGAGACTACTCGGAAAAAAGCCTGATAATGTCGGCAAAATTACTGGAAATGAATCCTGAAATGTATACCGTATGGAATTACAGGCGAGAGTATCTGGAACCCAAGGTAAAGGAAGGTGGAGATTCTGCTCTTGAAGCAGTTCAAGAGGAGCTAAAACTGACTGAGAAGGCATTGATACGGAATCCAAAGTCATATGCCACATTCAACCATCGTCGATGGATTGTTTCCACGGGGTTTTGCTCACTTGAACATGAGATTTTTCTTGTAGAAAAATTATTGGACGCTGATGAGAGGAACTTTCATGGATGGGCTTACCGAAGACACGTTGCGGCTAGGATGGGACTGCCCATTTCGAGGGAGTTAGAATATTCCAGAAAGAAGATTGAGCAAAACTTTTCAAACTATTCAGCATGGCATCATAGGAGTACTATCATTCCTTTAATGGCTGAAGGAGGAGAGTCTGAACAAAAGCCAACAGCGCATTTTACTTCAAGCACAGCAAGCTCTATTCCGTTGAATGTTCTTGCGGAGGAATTCGTCTTCGTTCGTCAAGCATTATACACCGATCCACTCGATCAAAGCGGCTGGTTCTACCATAGATGGCTGTTGAGTTGTTTAGGAAGTCATTATGAGGATGCTGCTACATCCTCAGGCGTAGAAAGGGACGATATACTGTCAATGTTGCAAAATGAGCAGCAAATGTGCCATGAAGTACACTCCCTGGATCCAAAAGCTAAGTGGCCAGTACTCACAGCAATGCAAATTCAAATGTCCATTAATAAGCATACTGGTGGATCAACGGACTCGGCGTCCGTAGACCTTGAAAAGCAAAGAACCCAGGATATACAATGGCTTTCTGGGGCTGATCCCATGAGAAGGTGTTTCTATGAGGATCTGGCTGAAGGTAAAGCTGACCCCTGGTCCTCTCTGACAGAATCAATCAGATAACACGTGTAAGTTAGAATTACAATATGCAATACATGATATCCACAAATAAATTAGGTTCTCATCCGCTGATCATCTCCCGGACGATTTGGGGGAGGAGGCAGTGTTGCCTCAAGGTGTCCGATTATTGCTTTCAGTGGGTCGCTTTGGAATACCGAATTCGAAAATACCATCTGCATTCTCTCCCTTTCGTCGGCCATTATTCGTTCTCTATCCTTGAGGCTTTTCACTGTTTTGATTTTCATAGCTAAATCATTCTGCTCACCCAAATTCCCAAGGGAAACAGCCATATCAGCCAAACTAGGAAACAACTGCGTTTTCTTTCCCTTCCGTTTTTTCTTCAAAACATTCTTCTTACTAGATTTTGCGGTCTGGCTATGAGCGACCTTTAGTTCTGCACTTGTACACTCACATTGTTAACGATAATATGAAGCAAGGCATTTTCAACCAGGGCAAATTCATGCTACAAAAAAAATTGTTGCAACATCATTTTAGTGTTTGTGACGCACTTTGTTGAAAGGCAGCCTTTTTCTCTTTCAACTTGGCCCTTTTCTGCACAAAATTGAAAATTTTAATTACTGTACACAGTAATTCCACGAAGCAAAGCTTTCTGAAGAACTTTCAGACTATCAGTCGCAAACGGCTGTTTGATAGGCAAAAATCGATCAGTGTCAACAAATTCACGTAAGATTTCATATAATTTATTTAATTTTAGATCGACTTTAATTCAGTTTTTATAGTCTGCATACGTACAGTCGTCTTTGACCGGGGCATGCTCTTCCAGTTTTCAAAAGATTACGAGGAGAATGGGCATCCCAAGGCCCCCAATACTTTTACGGACTAATTTACTATTATCGATTTAATTACACATATAAATGGTGCATAACAAGACCGGTCAGTTTTTCATTATGGCCATGTCCTGATGGCCAAGTACAGCTCATCCACTCTCCATCATCATGTGGAAAGTGGGTATCTGTGCTATAATTATAGCGTATATCATATGTAATGTAGAGCGGATCCAGTGATCATACGGATCACACTGAATAGCCTTGAATCAAGAAGCCATCAAGGCAGTCACACAAGTAAACGATGCCATGCGCTCAGTCCGCTTACTGAGCATCTTCCCCCTCCAGGGACGTGAGTAGCCACAGCTAGACTGATCCGATCGGTCCCCTGCAGGGCCTTCTACACAAACATATGAGCGACGGCTCCCAAGCGCATCCCTCCATCCAGCGTGCCCTTCGACCGATGTACAGCGACACCTATTGCGTGAACTGCTTGCCGCGTTGATGGACCGGCCCACAGCCTTGGTTCAGACGTTGACATAGAAGGTGACCAGTGCTCCCCGCTCTCACATTAATTCGTTTAATAGTCCTTCATAGTACATTTCAGTTGGAATATTTATTTTTTCAAGCATTGAGATCCATAGAAATCCCACAATAACTCGCTAAAAGAGGGCTGCTCTTTCACAGACTGGAAGAGGTCACTTTGGGCGACCTGACTCTACTCTCAATCAAAAGGCGAGATACCACATCTGGATATTGAAACTAGGCCCACTTACGCATTGTGTATAGATTAAAGATATCAAAGGCAGCGCCTGTGCCAACTAACTCGGATAGAGTTTGGGGAACGGTCAACTTGGACCGTCAACTCGGACTTTTCAAGTTCAGACCAGTTGTTTCACATAGGGCGGCGAAGTGGCGTTTTTAGGAGAGAAACTGGATCTCTCACTCTGAACAAGCCTTTTGAATGAATTTTGAATACTTTAAAGTATCTATCTTGGTTATTGTTAGACTTGATATTCCTTCAAGGTGCGTTCTACAAGCTTTGTTCAGGTGCTCAAGCCTGTGCTAGTGGTTTGGTGGTTGAAAACCGATTTGGGCGAGGAAAAAGGATCAGATCTGTCTCATATATATCATGGTGGAATGTATCAAAATATTTTCTTGAGCCCTGATACGATTTTATTTGGGGACATAGGGGCCGCTGACATGGTTGTGAAAAGGGAATGTCTCGAGGAGTGGGTCGGTCGGGAAGAAATGTGGTCATGACCTCATGTGGTTGACTAGATGCGATATTTGGCTTGGTCATTGTTATTTTTTTGTCGGTTTGAGTTCATATTGTGTCCATCGGAGGGAATATCGCCCGGAGGAGAAAGTTGCATTTTGTTGCCAATTCCAGATCGCTTCTCGATCCAGCCTGTCAGCGGGGGAAAAGGCTTGAATTGTCTATCATTAAATTGACCACGGTCGGGTGACCCCTTGGATGGGGAACAATATCGGAAACATACCCCTTGAGGGGTCGGATTTGGGATTGGAGGGGGCCTATCTGGTCTTCCTGAATGAAGATGGATGCAGCCCCTATTTAAGTTGGAACGCTCGTAATGGGTCTTATTGCAAATTAAGGAAACTTTTATATGCTTATATTTGTGATCTTGATCGCCATTGTAAAGTGGGAGGGCTCGATTGCTTGTTGTCATCAAGTGTTTTGAGTTCTGCTTGTCCAACAGCAAGAGCTGTGCTCAGTACGGGCCCAAAGCACCTCGCCAACAAAAGAGAACATTCCTGATACCATTGAGGAATTGCTTTTGCAGATAAGAAACCTACATACAGTTTATTGCAGATTGTGGGACTGTAAAGGCGGAAATGGGTGCCTCCTTGAAGAATGGTGATTGCAGGACAGGCAAATGGCAAGCCAGAGTCTTGCTTCTTTTGTGCTTGCTGTGCTCGTGGATTCGCCCAGGGACGCCGCTAAAGGTAAGGGTAATCTACAAGTAGCGTATATTCAGTTGTTCAGTGCAATAAGACGTGAGATGTTGTGGGTGGGATAGCATGAGGCAGTAAAGTTCTCATGCCAACTTGGGAAGGGAGTGAGTGATCTAAATACCCCTGATCCCAACCCCCAAGTTTCGCTGGGGGTTGATGGGGGCATTCCAAGATGCCCCGCAATCTATTTGTTATCCCTCCCAGGATTCAATTATTTATTGGACATGAAACGAACTTGTGGCCAATTCGATTTATTCCTTGCTTGTTTCTTCAGGATGGTATTGGGTTTGCTGAGGGTAGGGTGCTGGTACGGTTCAAAGCCTCCGTGATGTCACTAGAAGAAAAGCCTCTGGGAATTCGAATGTCCAAGCTCTCACAAATGCAACCGTTTTCTACACAAATCAATTCTACGGATATCAATCTGGATTGGGAGACTGTCGACTATTTGAGCCGTAAAGTTCCAGTAGCATATGATATTGTTGATGGTATGTCTGTGGAGGACAAGGTGGAAGAGCTCAGGAAGAGAGGTGATATCGATGTCGCCGAGCCAGATTATAAAGTTGAAATTTATAAATCTCCTTCTGATGATATGATTAAGTATCAATGGCATCATGGTATTATTGACAGCTTCGAAGCTTGGGATCGAGCAACCGGATCCAGTGAGGTCAAAGTTTGTGTGATTGACAGTGGCTCAAAAGTTAACCACCCTGACCTGGCAGGAAATGTCATAAAGGGTTGGAACGTTGTTCCGAGGTCTGGGGAAACTTATCCAACCCCGGGATCCGAAGAATGGGCCAATTACGAGGACAGTTTGGGACATGGGACACATGTAGCTGGCTTAGTTGGTGCCGTTGCAGATAACGCAAGAGGGGTGGCTGGTGTGGCTTGGAAGGTCGGCATCCTCTCCTGTAGATTTATAACCGATAATGGTGCAGGTTATGTGTCAGATGCAATTACTTGTATTAGGTTGTGCCGCAAAGAAGGCGCGCAGATATATTCAAATTCATGGGGAGGGGTCAGCTATTCAGACATGCTCCATAATGAGATCAAGGAGCTCAATGCAGAAGAAGGACTTTTCATAGTTGCTGCAGGCAACAATAATGGATTGAATCTTGATAGAACACCCCTGTACCCAGCAGCATACAAGGAGCCAAATGTGCTTACGATTGCATCAACAACAAATCGAGATTTAATCTCATCTTTCTCCAACGTGGGAAAGTCAACCGTAGGCATGGCAGCACCTGGATCCTCGATTTATAGTACGACTTTCGATGGTGCGTATGGGACTATGAGTGGCACGTCTATGGCCACGCCTATCGTTGCGGGTGCTGCAGCTCTGCTCAAGTCTGTTGCTTTAAGCCACCAATACCCCTTGACAGCCGAAGATCTAAAGTCTCTCCTTGTTGAAAATGGTGATCGCTTCCCCAATGGAGAAATGCATACTTCTAGTGGCAAAAGACTTAATGTCAAAAACTCTCTCGAAGCATTGCTGCAGAGAGTACCAAAGGATACAACCTTGCCAGAAAATCCATTGCCCAAATCTCCTTCTTCCATACCTCAGCAGCCAAGGCAGCCGGAGACACCACCAGCTTCATCATCGGCTTTATGTGGAACTTCAGTCATTAAAGGCAGACCAGCATCACAATCTAGCACGTACAAGTCCCATGGGCCAAAAAATGCGGTTGATGGAGACTGCAGGCACCATGCCCGCAAATATCCTTCAGCATGTGCAATCACCGACCCACGGAGGAGCTACCCTTGGTGGACATCCTCCATGCCATCTAAAGGTACCCTCAAGGGTGTCACAATAACCACAAGAGCGGACTGCTGCTCCAACACAATATCAGGAGCCCATGTCTATGTAGGGAACACCACTTGGAATGGTTCAGGTGACAAGAAACGATTTTCTCTGTGTGGAAGAGTTCCTCAGGAAATCAAAAGGGGCAGCCCGATCACCGTCCCGTGCAGTAAGCCTGTTTTTGGAAAGTATATTGCAGTCTATTTACCCAAGAAGAGGGCATCACTGTCATTGTGTGAAGTAGATGCTATGGTGGACGGTTCAGATCGAGTTCCAAATAGATCCGAATGTCGCAAAACAAAGAGCTAAATTAATTAATTTTGCATTTTTTCTAAATTTATAATTGTCACAATTCGACATGTAAAGTCATGAATGAGCATGAGCAATAAGAAGAAGCGAACGAGAGAGGATGACGACATCGATCAGGAAATTGTGTTGTTAGCTCTCGAGCTTGGCTGTGTTCTGGAAAAGGGGATCGATGTTAAGATGAAGGCATTAGAAAGAGTTCGAGATTGCGTCGATCATGGAGACCCTATGTACCGAAACCAGCAAATTTTGGTTGAGAACGACGTTGTTCACTACGTGATGGAGCTCCTGGTCGACGATGAATACGAAGCTGTTTGCGTCAAATCTGCTTCTCTTATTGCTGTGTTGACGGATCATTGTGCTTCATCGAAAGTCAGACTACAAGACGGGGTGAAACTGTCGCTTGAAAATCAAAGTTGCAGGCTACAATTCAATCCAGTGCAGTCTGTTTTCATAGAGGCCGGAGCCATCGACGTGCTCGTACCCTGGATGTTTGATAGCCGACCCATCAAATCTGACACTGCGCATGAAGCCATATCCGCCATAACGAGCTATAATAAGGACGGTAAGCTGAACCTACTAGAATCCCTTGGCCAATGCTTGGAGTCAGGTCAGTTAGATGCTCTTGATATTATGGACTCCACCATTTTCGGGATGGAAATATCCGAAGACTTAGTGGAATGCATTCAACCCAGTTTTCAGTCGATTCTTCAACTTTTGTCTGCCATGAGTATTTCCTCAGAGAAGCATGTCATCATGGCGCTGGGCTTTGTTGCCACTGTTGCTGAGCATCTGAAAGCCCTCAGACAGGAAGCCCTAGAATCCAATCATCTCAATACTTTAATGCAATACCTGTTGTTTGAGAACATCGGTATTAAAGATGCTGCCGTAAATGCTGTATGGCAGATAGCTGGAGGGGAACAGATTGACGATAGTCAGCTTCAAACTGCCTTGGAAGCCCTTAATCCGGCAGAGATCCGAGCTTCCTTGCTCTCCATTATTAGGCTTGGAGAGGAGGAGGATACTTGTGTAGATTACAATGCTGAAGCCAAAAAGATTTTACACGGCATGAATATGAGCGAATCGCCCAATGAAGAGGAACAGGGCACTTCTGCCACTCTGGATAGAAAAACCTCCTGCGCCCTAATGTAATTTTTTCACTTTTGTTTATGTTACTCAATGAAAAAAATTTGTGCATCTGAAGTCTCTGTAAACACATAGTTATGTTTCTTACCTCTGCATAAAACAGTCTTTTCCGAGGGGTAAGGTCTTAGATTGGTACCAATATTGGTCCATTAATGGAGTAATACATGTTTTCTGCTGTACAGCAGATACGACCCTCCAAATCCATCGTTGACCAAACGCGCCACATTCCAGTAGATTTGAACAGTCTCCAGGAGTAGAATCTGTATGCAGTAGGAGATAAAATAAAAACTTAATAAATCTGTTGCTGGGGATAAAAATGACAGTTGGCGGGGAAATGCAGGAAAACGCGACTCAAGCAGGCTGCGAGAAGGTTGATTCAACGAGCAATGCCAAACAGGAAGCTATGACTGCAGGCGAAGGATTTGCATCTCATAGTGTAGAAGATTTACTTAATCAAAAAAATAATGTAAGTGGTCCTGATACGCCGGTCAAGGACGAAGACGGCATGTTGTCTGTAGAGGTGCGTGGTCAAAGAGACAGCAGTAGCTGCTTCCTTCTGTATTTGCATGACTGAATGGTCATTGTGAGTTGCTCATTCGATCGTTAAGATCGATCGATGCGGATTACTAAATGTTACAAAGTGTTGCAGGAGACAGAAAAAATGATTGAAGCAATCAAAATGAGGCTTGCCTTGGACGATCCAAATCTTGGCTCCTTGACTATTTCCAAGCTCAATGCCAAAGCAACTGGGCTGTACAAGTCTGGTGAACTTGAAAAGGCAATTGCCCTCTATCAATTACTATTCGACAAGGCTATAAAGAATAACTTGACTCATCCTGAGCTGTATGTATGTCACGGGAACTGTGCTGCTGCGTATTTGAAGCTTGAGGTGTTTGAAAAGGCAATGATCCATGCTGAGAAAAGTGCTTCTCTTGCCGAGTCGTCCCTCCGAAGAAATTTCAAAGGGTCGTCTACCTACATTAAATCGTTCCATAGGAAAGGAAGGGCTTTGATGGGTCTCGGTCGCCATCGTGAAGCAGCCTTGACATTCGAAAGGGGCTTAGAATTGGATGCCCTGAATCCAGATCTTAAACTGGGATTGCAGGATGCAAATGAAGCTGTGCTAAAAGATCTTGCACTTGGTAGAAGTCAAGAGCATAGAACAATAACATATCCGGAGCCATCTCAAAGGATCACGTATCACCCATACTCTGCACCCCTCCATCACATCAAGACTGAGGATTTGCTCCCTCTGAAACTTTTGACACCCTTCCAAGCTGAGAATGATCACCACATAAAAGACACGTACAATTATATGACGGTTCAATCAGATATTAGAATGCCCAAAAAGATTATGAATCAATTAGAGGACACGTATTTCAATGGACAATACAAAAGAGCCATCGAAGAAGCTGTTGCATCAATTGAATCCACAGATACAGACTGTCGAGTTTTGAATCTTGGATCCGGGGCAGGCGTCCAAGCAGTCCATGCCTTAAGGGCTGGAGCACGCCATGTTACTGCAGTAGAAAGATGGTTATATTTAGCATTAGCGACAAAAGAAACTCTTGTAGAGAATCAGTTGGATGAGGAATCTTACTCTGTTGTATACAAAAGGCCAACTGATTTGAGAATTAAATCAGATGTCCCTGTTTGTTGCAACCTGTTGATTGCGAATATTTTTGATAAAGATCTCCTCTCAAGTGGAATTATTCCAGCTGTACAGCACTCGTTAAACGAGCTGTTGACAGGTTCTGCCATCGTAATGCCAGCTTCCGCCACTGTGTATGCCCAGGCAATTGAATTGAGGACTGGTGTGGAAGCAGGTGTTGACTTGAGTGGGGCAAATCTGTATAGATGGTGCTTTAATCAAGTGCCATGTGGGAAAGTTGATATGAAAAGGGTGAAAGTTCTGTCAGAACCAGTAGCAACTTGGTATTTTGATTTTGGCAATCCTCCCAATTCAAGTGACACAAAAACAATTGACTTTACCTTCACTGAAGATGGTAGAATGAATGCCGTCATGTTTTGGTACGATATTCATTTGTTTGGAGAGGTGTACTTAAGAAGCTATTCAGTGGGCCACTACGAAAGGCAGAGTTACCTTCAGCCAGGGATTCAATACTTGGCTGGTGAACTTCGGGTGGAGAAGAACACTACAATGCCAATAGTTGCAACTCACAACACAGTTCGAATGCAGTTTGACATTGAGAGTGCAGATTATTTGCATTTGATGAAGAGAGATTCTTCTTTCCCTCATAATCAGTTTGAAATGTTGGCTGATTCGTCAAGATTACAAGCCTACGGACGTGCAATCGATAGAGCTGTCAAACAGACTCTTGAGGAGGAAGGTGAGGCTCACGTTCTCGACATTGGAACAGGGGCTGGGCCCTTTGCCATCATGGCAGCCAAGGCTGGAGCGACGTCGGTGGTGGCATGTGATTTGCACGAATCTCTTTGTGACGTTGCAAGAAAGAATGCTGCAGCCAACAATGTATCTAAAAAGGTATCTGTCGTCCATCGAGATGCAGCTTTGCTGCAAAGAGGCAAAGAGATCAGGCACCTGGGTGTAAACCTTGTAATTGCCGATGTATTTGATTGCGGTCTAGTTGGAGAACAATTTGAATACATATTGGAACTGGCGAGAAGAAAAGTCGTCCAGCCAAATGCTAGAATTATTCCTCAGGCAGCAACTATTTACTGCATGGGTATAGAGGCAACAACAAAACCTTCACAAGGTGTGAGGCTGTCCACCTTTGATAAGTACAGATGGGACTCGACGTATGAAGCTGTGAATGCAAAAGAGTTCCCTTTCAAAGCTCTTACTGAGCCAGTAAAAGTAGCAGAGCTCTTCTTTGACAATGAGAATAGAAAGAATATGAGGGAGACTCTCCTCAAGTTAAAGGTTGCAAGGTCAGGAGTGTTAAATGCAGTAATGTTTTGGTTTGATCTGCATTTAGACGACACTGAGGAAAATACCATTTCTGGATCTTTCGAGTCAGACGAAGAGCATCACTGGGGTCAAGCCGTTCAGTATTTAGACCGTGCTGTCCCCTTGTCCTGGACAGAATCAAATGCCAAGAAGGTTACACTTCTCGCCAGAAGAGATGGATCAAAGATTCACTTCAAACTGAGACAAGGCATTGGGCAGCAAGTTGAGAAGGCTCCTTGGAAAATAGAATGGGGTGGTGGCGCTTCAGTCGAGAATCCTCATTATCAAAGGGTCCATTATTGCGAACTGCTTGTCAGAGATTTCCTGATGCGATGCCACAGGTTCCCAACCATTGAGAAGGATGTCAATATGGTCCTTGCCCATTGTGGATCTCTCTTTTTGGATTCCGAATCGGTTCAGGAGGCTGGTCAGAAATTGTCGACTCTACAAAAGCTTGTGCTGGATTCGAGGAAGAATGAATTTTCTCCAGGAGCAGCCAGCCTGATGAGCGGTAGTCAATCCTCCGATGGCTATCAACAGTGCAGGCCCAAGATTTGTTAGATTGAATTGTCAGATTTTGAAAAAAGCAATCTAGTCAATATCTGATTTGTAATACAAACACATTAAACCACTATACCAATCAAGCCTTCATAGGGTGTTGGGACACAGAATGTGTTCATGCCTGCTATGAATTCATATCTTTCGAAAGATTTTGTGACCTGTGGTAACCAACTTGCTGTAAAAAACTCTCTAGATTCATATGTATATATTGTAAGACGTATCATCAGCTTCAGTGATTTTAGCTCAAGCCGTCCAATCTTGGATCGCAATTAATGGTGTCCCCATCTTTCATGAACAATGGAAATATTTCCAACAGAGAGAAATCCTGCATGCATCTTATTATCATACAAGCCAGGGATGGTTGGTCTCTGCACTTGTACAATGGTGAGTCGGAGAACTGATCACTAGTATATGCAAATATTCATATTTTGTTTGTTTTCAATTTCTCGAGTACCTATCAGCATTAGTATACTTGGGCCGAGAAAGCTCGTGTGTATTCGTCAATGACCACCAGAACGACGTGGGTTGCCACGTCTAGCAGACCGAGTTCTGTGGCTCTTAGGACAATGCGCCATGGAAATGTATATCATTCAAACTTAAAGCCATTTTCAATGGTTTCTTCGATCGATGAAAGTCAGTCTAGAATCGGCACGAGGGATGTTGCTGTCCAAGGGACGACGACCACACAAACAGTGTTGAAATCGTCAAGGGTGTCATTATTCGACGCGATGAAGATTTTTGGCCCAGCTCCAGAAAGAATTAACAGCAGATTGGCAATGTTTATGTTTATACCCACGGCTCTTAGAGAGATGGAGACTGGAGAAACAGTTTTGCAGCAGTTTGCTAACCCAAGTTTGAAATACATCCTGCTTTGTGGCTTGATCGTATGGGCCTCGATGATTCCCATCCTCAAAGGGGCCAAGGATGAAGATTTCTGGATAATGCGAGTCAGAGCAGAAAAGGTTAATGGCCGCATGGCCATGCTGGGCTGGGCCGGGCTCATTGCCCTCGAAGAACTGTATGCTCATGGAGCTTGCTTCTTTTGATCAGAAGAGTTGCCCTGCTTCTATTTTATGTCGTTTCATGAACATTATTAGTGGTATTTAATGCAATTATTAACAAATATTATCAATGGCAAAGCTATAATAGAGATGGATATCCTGGCAACTTTCTTACATCCACCGCTCCCAAGAAGTTGGCACTTGCAATTGCCTGCATGCCCATCTCTGCATCCTCAAAGCCGACACAGTCTTCTGGCTTTACCTGAATCAGTTCAGCTACTCTGAGAAAGGTTTCAGGATGGGGTTTACCATGCGTGACGTCATCACATGTGACTACAATGTCAAAAAAGTCGTGAATCTGAGCGCTCTTCATAGCCTTTTCCACCTGAAGTTTTGAACCGCCAGTAGCAATGCCCATGGGAATACCCTGGTGTTTCGCCTCAATGGCAAGGTTCATCACAAAAGGAATGACGCTGGTGCCCTCTTCTGCAAACGATGCGTAAAGCCGTTGTTTCCTTAGGGCTGCACCTTCCATGTCAAACTCGTTTGTGTCTATGCCCTGCTCGTGACAGAGGATGGACATTATTCTTGTACTCGGCATTCCAGCCATGCTGAGCAACTTTTCCTTGGTGAGCGAAAACTCGTATTCTTTCGACACTTGTTCCCATGCCTTCCAATGATGGCCCATCGAGTCCAATATTGTGCCATCTAGATCAAAAACTAATCCACGAATTCTGTCTTTCGTTACTTGCAAGTGTTGTTCGGCAAGGACATCGAGGGTCAGATTGTATGACGATTGTGCGCACATTCGGTTGCTTAATTGTATCTTTTTATACTGTAATATGTAATATTATGACTATTTATTGTATAAAATTAATTGAATTAAATATGGTCAGACCTTGTGTTGCATGTATTAGACGATTCCATGAGCGCTGGCAATATATATTGCTGTTGCTCTGAAGACTTTAGACGTCCGAAATTCAGCCAATTCGCTTGCAACCGAGGAAAGGAAGCAATCTCGACGAACAATGGACAGTATTTGTTGTCATAAAGCGTACTGTACTCCCAGAGACTCTAAAATCAGTGGGAGAATTATCAGGAAGTTCTCAGTTATAGACACTTTGTCAAATATGGTAGCAGAGCTATGGCTGACCAATCGATTGCTACACAACTCAGACCATCGTACTGATAGACCCTTAAAGGGGTGTTATGGGCATAACATAACGTATATAATGCAAGGGATAAAGCACGACGATGGAAACCACACAATACACATGTTGTCTCAACGGGCAAGGTGACCGGGAAGCCTAACCTTGGTGCGGTCTGCCTTGCCGATCGTACGCTACATTATCTTCTATAGTATCGAATTATTGATTTAGTGTTTCTCCTACAATCCTGGGTGGCAGTAAACGCTTCAAACCCGCAAAAAGTGCGGCGGGACGGATAGGTTATATGTGAAAACAAATGGCCTCGGCTATACCAATTCTCCTCCACGGTTATACCCGTGGGTAATTCGCGGGAGACCCGGGTTCGACTCCTGGATCGCGCAGTTTCCACTGAAAGTAAGCGCGATTGGTCCAACGGTACGATACCCGCTTGCCACGCTACCTAAAGAGCGCTTGAGGCTCTTTACTTTTTGCTCGCTCGAATGTAATGACATTACAGTATTTAACAGTAATACTGCAGTAAATGCATAATCATCATAATTCTAGATGGACCTGGGTCAGAATATTGTTCTGTCGGATTCCACAATTCTTTCTTTGGTGCTGCTGCATGCCACCACCTGGAAAGCGTGCAAAATCCACATCTAGATCCCTCGACGCTACCAACACCAAACTCAATGGTTTCTTTTTGTTTGCCTTCGACGCAGCAATGTAACGGAAGGCAATCTTATCCCTTGATTCCGAGTCTTTAAAGACTACAAATTTGTAGTTCCATTTTCCATATAGGTTGTGTTTCAGTTTCTTAAAGACACCATTAGGTACTAGGCCCGAAAGGCGCTTCATATATGATATATATAATACATTCACTAGCTAGTGAACCACTATAGTGCACTATCAATCAGCAAACAAAAGAGACAGCCTTCACCTCATCCTCTTCAAGCGACTCGCTCAAGCTGAGTTTCTCCAATAAAGAAACCACATCGGTAGTGTCATTAACGTAATAAGGAGCCTTGGAAGGCTTTTGACCCACTGTGCAGGCAAAATTTGTTGTAGTCTTAGTCTCAGACGACAGCACAGCCTCTAGGGAAGAAGGCATGGCACTAAACATATCTTCATCGGACTTGTCGTTTCCGATGCATAGTATGAAATCAGATTGGTTACTTCCAAAGATTCGCTCAGCAGCTCGTCCCTTGGAAATACCGTGAGGCTTTACTTCCACAATAGCCTGTCCTTGTACGACATCAACCGGCTCATTAAACAGAACTCCCTCTAGATGGTCGAGTAACTCCTTTGCTTGCCACGATCCAAAATCTGGGTCTGCATCGCCATAGTGCCATACCAAAGAACTCTCTTTAGCTTCAATGTGACTTCCATCTGTAGACTCTGTATATAGCTCAAGAATGGGCATGGCAATGTCTTTCCAACCAAACTCGGCATCTGGGTCCTGTACTATCCAATTCTTCTTGCTACCATCAACATCATCGTCAACAAGTGACAGATAAAAGCCATGCTCGGCTGCGATACCAAGGCGTGGCACTCCAGCAAACCATTCGGCAAGTTCCGATCGCGCTCGCCCTGATATAATGTAGACAAAGTTGCGAGGGTCACTCGTTAACCCACTCAGTATTTCTAAAACTCTTTCATCTGGCTTTGTTGAAATGGAGCTTTGAGGCACAAGAGTTCCATCATGATCCAACAAAAATATTCTTTTTTCCGCGGCTTTGTATGCCTTCAAGACAATTTCCACAGGAAGCTTTCTAAATTCAGATGTCAGCGCTACCATTCTAAACGTATCCAATGCAAACCCAAGATCAAAGCATTGCATTTTTCGGTGATTTTGCGTAAACCTCTGCAAATCGGCGACATATGATTTTGCCCAAAATTTGACAGTATGCGAACTAACATACTTCCAATGCTTTTCATGGCGTAAAATACGTTCTCCTGTGGGCAGCCTAATAGCCGCGTATATAGCATCACGAACAGCTTCAATACTCCATGGGTTGACTCGAATAGCCCCACTCAGAGAAGGGGAACAACCAACGAATTCAGACACCACCAGCATACTGGTCACCGAATCATTGTTCTGATGAACGTTCCGACACACAATATATTCGTAAGGCATGAGGTTCATGCCATCCCTTGTAGCTGTTACAACTGCCACATCAGCAATGGAGTACAGGGCAATCTTCTCGTACAACGGCACAGGGCGCTCCAGCCACACCACTGGTTGGTACCCCGGTTCCCCAAATCTCGTATTAATAGAATCAACCAAGGACAGGGCATACCCATGCAGATCCTCCACGTCCTTCCCAGGTGCACGGGGGGCAGAGGTCACCTGTATCAGAACCAGCTTCCCCCTCCATTCAGGGTGATGCACCAGGACTTCCTGGAAAGCAGCCAGTTTCAACTCGATGCCCTTGAACACATCCATATCATCCACCCCAATAAGCACCATTTTCCCTCTATACTCCGCTTGCAGCTCCCCGATCCTCCACTTTGTGTCAGGCCAGCTGCAGGCCGCCAAAAGGCGCTCTGGCTTGACGCCCGTTGGCATGATTTTTATCCCCACGTCTCGTCCATAGTACTCAATAATGATGCTCCCACGGCTCGTTCTATGCTCTAATCCCAGCATTCTCGAACAACAAGACAAGAAGTGACGGGCATAATCAAACGTATGGAATCCGATCAGGTCAGCATTCAACAAGGACCTCAGAACCTCTTCTCGCCTGGGAAATGTCCTAAAAATCTCGGATGAGGGAAACGGAGAATGCAAGAAAAAACCGCACTTGATCCTATGAAATCTCTTTCTTAGCAAAGAAGGAAGCACCAACAGGTGGTAATCATGAATCCACACAAAGTCGTCGTCCAGAGAAGACAGCACTTCCACCAGCCTGTTCACAAAAGCCATATTGGCCCTCACATATGACGACCACAATGCCGGATCAAAACGACCCAGAGACAAAGGGTTTAATGGAATAAGGTAATGCATCATTGGCCACAGCTGTTGCTTGCAAAACTTCTTATAGTAGTTCTCCTTCAGTTCAGAACCCAAAAACACCGGGTAACAGTTGAACTGTTTCTGCAGCTGCTGCGACACCTCCTCCTGATCCGCTACATCCACTTCCGACGACAGACATCCAACGTACACTGCATCCATATCATCTGGTAAGCCTTCACGCGCTTGAGCAATCAGGGCATCTTCATCCCATTCGAACACCCAGCCTTGAATGGAGTCTCGGCTCATCACCACCGGCAGGTGATTGGACACAAACACCAACCTGCAGTCAGCCACCTTGACATCTTCAACAGTATCCCGGAATAAAGCACCATTTTTAATATTAATAACGATATCGGCACATAATAATCGTTTGATTCACAGACAATGGGAAACAGACGTGGCGCTGTTTTCCCTTCGATTCCTGACGATTACAACAACGCGAATGCCCTTTAAAATTACACAAATGACAGCAACCCACCGCTTCACTCTCTTTTCCACGTCACTATCCATGGATGTATGCGATCCGGTCTTAAGATCCGGACCATGCCACAGCGGACCCCCGCCTTGGAGCTCGTTCGATGAACTTCCGAAATCGCCTTGCGAAAGGGCCTGTAGATTCGAAAAGGATTTGCGCGAGAATTGCATTATGTTTTGTTTTTATCTCTAAATTGTGCAGATTCTCTGGTTCTCTACGCTGAAAGGAAGAGAAAATACTGGTGCCGGCAACCTGTGACTGTCGTAACTGCGGCACGCTCTTCTTCTTCTCCTTCTTTCTGTGCCAACGTTTGATGCTGTTTGTATCCCAATCTTGTACACTTTTAATCCACCATGCAATATTTACTACTGATATTATACAACATGGGTACACGTAAATTCCATAAATATGTACCTTCATGGGAGCACTACACGGTGGATTGCCGCACTGATGTACACTAGTGCAAGTACTGCCCTTTGTTTCAGCTATTTACAATGTATTACATACACACTGTACGTATAATATTAAATAAAAAATGAAATTTCGACAAATTGACATGTGCTGCATTTGGTATTCTCATACACCGCTCAAATTTACACTGCACAGGTACCAATATATACAGTACCGTGATTCTTTTGGCGTGCTATGAGCCATAAGCACAGATAGTTGTCTGGAATATCGAACAATGAACACATTCATGGGATAGTGTTGATGCACTTTTGCCGCTCTATGGATCGCGTCTATTGCCCATTCTTCCCGATTCCCAAACGCGCCACATCCCAGTAGTGTCAGAAAGAGTTTCGGTCGGGTCTCCTGTTTGGTCGAGGGATTGACTTGGAGAAGAAATTTCTCAGCAGCAACAGAAAATGTTGCCTCGTATGCTGCCTCTAGAATGAGCCTTGCAAACGGCTCCCATTCATCCATGCCGGCCGTGCAGTACGCAATTGGTAACGCTGAACAGTATACCTGGGTCACTTTGTTGCCACACGATCCCAAGGTCACCTCTGTATCCTTCTGTACTCCAACTTTTAGCCTGCTACGGAGCCTGTCTAGCTCTTCTCCAGTCATTCCTGCCAACTTCTTGTTGATATTCTGCAGTCCCTGAACATCTGCGAGCATATACCCGTTTTGCATTCCCCAAAGAGCGTTGTCTCTATTATTTTCAAGAGCAACACCCACATCCTCCAAACAATCTATTTGTCTGTCCCGTGTTTGGCCAATTCGACCATCCTCAAAGCAAAAGAAGTAATTTCGGTACACTGTACCTGCCCCACAGGATATTGCACAGATTGGACCTTGCGTATGATCATCCTCATACATATCTACTCCTGCTTCTGGGGTGACTCTGGGACTAACCATTTCCAGCACATTGAACTGTGAAGCAACCTGAATCACGCAACCATCATTTCTAGAATCGCAGTGGACATCTCTAATATCCCCTATAATCTGCTTCAACACGAGACGACACTCTCCGTCGTCTACATCAATAGCGTCGAGAGCCGACAACTCCCGTCTTAATTCAGCAAGAGAGCGTATTTCTAACACACCACATTGGTACCTTGCCTTGTTCACCTTGGACACCAAGAACTGCCCTTCCACCACCTCTATGTTCTCCCTTACCTGCTCAGGACTCTCTTCGTCAAACCCAAACAGATCTCTAAACCACATTGTCTATTCTATTATTGTCTAATTATTCAATTATAACGATTTATAATACAACGGCGGCACTCGGTCGACTCAAATCACTCAATAATATTGTGAGGTTTGGCCAAGCACTCTTCCAACGCACACAATTGACTGTAACACTTATTTCTCTCTCCCTTGATTGCGTGCACATTCATTTGCCCACCCAAGCAAGCTTCCAACATTTCAACTGCATTAGAAGTAGTAGTAGTAGTAGTAGTACAATATATTTTTCATATGTTTACAAGGCTAGTAGTCTTTGCCTTTGGTGACACTTGATACTTGTTGCTACACAGTGATAACCACATCCCAGTATACTACTGCCTTGCCTGCAGTAGCACATCTATCACACCGAATACCAACCAAACCAAACCAAACCAAACCAAGATATAAATCCATTTCTATCAAATCAACCCACCTTGTACAGGACATACTCTATCCACCACACACCTAATATACGCCCTTTCTAAATGTGCACATGCCCCATATCTGCCACCACTGATCAAGTCATTGTCAACGCCAACTTCATCAGTTCTCCCATTGCCATCACCGAGGTACATTTTAGACATTTTCTTACGACAATCTATCAATGCATCTCCAAACCTTTTGCAACCAGAATCAATATCGTCCCTCATAAGTGACCTGCTCTACGTTCGTAGACTCTGCCGAGCCCTGCAACTGGTATTGACATCATTCATTCTTGCTCTTCTACTACAGCAGTACCAGTCTATAAAATCAGTCAGTTCTTTCTTTCTTTATTTATTTATTCTGGTCAGTAGTGGGGCTGCCGTGCTTATAGCAAGCAGTACTAGAAGAGAGGCCGGCCAGCTGGCTGGCGCCAGCTGGCCCATGCATGTGGACTCTATGGGCAGAGTCACCTGTACGAGTGGGGTGCCCATCATAGCCACAGGGTACTTTTAAAATAAAGTTGTTAAAAATAGAAAAGAGCAATTCAAGTTTGAGAAGGACGAGACGGATCAGATTTAGGACTATACATATGGACAAGAAGAAATCAAGGAAGATCACCCCCTGTGAACATTTGTCGACCGAGTATGGACTGCGGGGAATCAGACAGTGATTCTAGTAGTAGTAGTAATAGTGATAGTAATAGTTTTATTGCGGAGAGCAGGAAACGTTCATTTAGTGCTTGCCGCCCCCGAATCGTCGCGAAAGACGTGTTGACTCCTGGGGAACCGCCGCTGCCGCCAGTCGTCGAGGAGCTGAGGCCTTGGGGAGTTGGTGCGTATGGATTGCTTGGATGATGAAAAATAAATGATTGTGTCGCATGTGGTTTGTGGGTTGGTTGTCTGTGAAGGGACTGTGGGGAGGTGTTGCAAGGTTGCTGTGTGGAGAGAAGGGCGGCTCCGAAGGAGGTGGTGAGGCGTCGCGTTTTGGTCTCCGGTTGGCTTGCTCCGTGAAGCAAGTATTGCGAATGCGTTTTATTTGTTGGTGAGATGCATGTGGTGTATTGGATTGCTGATACAGTGCCGGGGGGCTGGCATGTATCGGCAGATCGTTGGACCAATGGTGTGGTGGAGGTTGTGTACTGAACGACTGTAGTGGTCTGGGGAGGGAAAAAAAGAATGTGATGGAGAATGCAGCTCTTGCTGGGCTTGTTGGTTGCTTCTTGGATGGTTTATGCTGTTGGTTGGATAATGTGCGATATGGCGTGTATCAAATAGATACTGACTGGTACTGATGTGAATGATGCAGAACATTTTAGTGCTGGGACATCAGACGTAAGTGTGCACAAGTGCATATTATTGGTATATAATCATGTGGAGTATGCATCTTTATCTATATGGATATGTTGGTATTGTTGGTATGGTGTATGATTGGAATTGGAAATTGTTGTGTTTCTGCAGTGCTTGAAAAAGCCGAAATAACAGGAAGTTGTGTGTAGTGGATTGTGTGGGGAATACAATACATTGTTTTCATCAGATCCCGGTACATAATACAAACACACTTGTTCTAGGAGACAAAAAAAAATAGTACTTTACGCTTGGACGAAAGAGTAGTTTTTGTTCCTTCTTGTTACTGTTATTTGAGAAAAGTTTTACTGCCAGCAATTATAGAACTGTACTTTTACAATTTATATATACTAGAATTATCAAGCTTCTTCCAAAAGGAAAATCAAGAAATATAAGAAGAGAAGAATGGTGGCCATAGTGAATGAGAATGGAAATGGGGTTCTTGTGAACCCAACTGTGAATGAAGGTGAAGGAATCTTTCCTTCTCCTGTATTTGAAGGAAGCGAGAAGAGATTGATTGTGACGTTTGAACGGTCTGAAGATGCTGATATGGTTGTTAATTACCGTGAAAATGGGCTCCGAAGCCTGGCCAGGGACGTGTTGGATACCATGTTGGAGCTGGCAGAATGCCAGATTGTGTCTCATCGGTCGAATGAGTACTTGGATGCATATGTCCTGTCGGAGTCGTCGCTGTTTGTGTACCGCGATATGTTGATGCTCAAGACGTGTGGGACTACCAAATTACTGTCTTGTGTGCCCTTTATGCTGAAAATGGCGAGAGATGTAGGAATGGAGCCAACCAGGGTAAAGTATTCCAGGGCATCGTTTTTATTCCCAGAGTCTCAGCCAGCGCCATACCACAGGTTTGAGCATGAGTGCGATCATCTCAAGGAACTTTTTAGCTTCCTGGGAAAATCTTCAGCCTACGTTTTGGGGGATTCTCTCGCGGGTATGCAGTGGCACGTTTTTGTGGCTGGAAAAGGTTGTGTGAAATCAAGCGTCAAGACTCTCGAAGTCTGCATGACTGGGTTAAGTCCGCAAAAGGCAGCTCAGTTTTTCCGAGATGAATCTTTTATTTCTTCTCAATTTACCACTGCTAAATCGGGCATATCTGGGATCGTACCTACACACACGGTGGATGACTATGTGTTTGAGCCTTGTGGGTATTCAATGAATGGAACCTGTGAGGGTGAGTTTTCAACGATTCACATTACACCGGAGGAAAGTTTTTCGTATGCTTCCTTTGAAGTCTGCGGATCGTCGTTTGAGCCTGGAGCTGCATCCGATTACATTGCCAAGACCATCAGTGCGTTCAAGCCTCAATTTATTGCCATTGCAATGTCTGCTGATACCCAAGAAGATAATGTAGCTCCAGCTTCTTTGGCTTGCCCATCTGGGTATGAGTTTCACTGTGCGTCGTATCAAGAAGACTCCTGTGGTGGGGACGTCGCGTTCTTCACCATGGCACAGAAAAGAGATTGTGCTGTGGTGGGGACTGATTGGAGCAGGGAAAAGGAAGAGCTACATGCTCAGGAAAGCCCTAGAGCAGTTCTGAAGCATATTCCCTCGTTCAAGACCGTCTCGTTCTCGGACTACATGGCAACATCCTCGGACAACTCTTCTGATTGTGGACTAGCTCCATCTCAGCATTTCCAAGACCATTGTCGGGCGAAGCCAGTAGAGGTGGTTACTTTTGAGGATGTTGTGACATCTGCTGGAGCAACACCTCTTCCAAACACGACGCCACAAACGCTGGATGCTTTCGCAAGGACATTGATTGACGATCATGGCCTGGAAGATAATTTTTACATCGTTGATCTAGGCGTTGTGCGAAGGCTATATCATGCTTGGCAAGAGGCTATGCCCAGAGTCCATCCACATTATGCAGTGAAATGCAATAATGATACAGCACTGCTTCGTGTGTTGGCTTCTCTCGGAGCCGGATTCGACTGCGCCTCCCAGGCCGAGGTGGAGCAAGTGATGGCTCTAGGTGTGAGTGCTGATCGCATCATTTTTGCAAATCCATGCAAGAGACCGTCAGACATCCGTTGTGCTGCAGCAAGGAGTATCACTCACAGTACCTTCGACACGGAATCAGAGTTGATAAAGCTTGATCGCTTTGCACCTGGATCTAGAGTACTGTTGCGTATTCGAGCAGACGATCCTTCTGCAAGATGCCCACTGGGTAATAAGTTTGGGGCCGAAGAATGGGAATGGGAGGAACTGTTTACCGCAGCCCAGAGACACAATATTCCAGTAGATGGGGTTTCTTTCCATGTTGGCTCTGGGGCTACTGATCCCCAGGCTTTTACCTTTGCTATTGAGCTGGCACGAAAGGCATTCGATATGGGCGAGTCGTATGGATTTGACATGAAGGTTCTGGACATTGGAGGAGGTTTCTGTGGAGGCAAGTTTGGATCTAATGGAAAGGTTGACTTGGAGGGTGTCCCAGCAGCTGTGAACATGGCTTTGACTGAACATTTCCCTGAGATATCTGGAGT
Source organism: Picochlorum sp. 'soloecismus' (assembly GCA_002818215.1). Taxonomy (NCBI): domain Eukaryota; kingdom Viridiplantae; phylum Chlorophyta; class Trebouxiophyceae; genus Picochlorum; species Picochlorum sp. 'soloecismus'. Next base: position 194,600 of record PJAJ01000019.1, on the reverse strand, counting down.
GAAGGTCATTGCCGAACCTGGAAGATTCTTTTCCGAATCCATTGCCACTCTTGGAACCTTGGTGTATGGGCGCAGATCACGTCCTCATACGTTTGAAGACAATTCACCAGTGGACTTTGACTACTGGATTACAGATGGGCTGTATGGCTCCATGAACTGCTTGCTGTATGATCACGCAACATTGGCTCCAAGAGCTTTGTTGTCAGATGGCAAGAAGGACCGTCTCGTCAGATCATCAACGGTGTTTGGACCAACATGTGATGGTCTGGATACAGTTTTGCGAGATTATCCACTACCTGAGCTGGAAGTCGGTGAGTGGCTGCTGTTCCCCGGAATGGGTGCCTATACTCTTTGCGGAGCTTCTAAATTTAACGGCATTAATGCCGTCGATGTGCCAACTTTTTATGTTTGCTCTACTGAGCCCTAAAGACCACAGAAGCATGGTGGTCCCTTTGTTTGTGATGATAGTATGATGAGAGCGTATTTTCACAGTAGCATGCATTGTCCCTCTTGGAAGAAGCATTTTTTTCCTTATTTTTGCAATACGTATTTTTCAATAGCATATGCAACGCCATGTTCATCATTTGATGGGACAATCACGTCAGCCACATCCTTTGTCTTTGACACAGCATTCCCCATGGCAACGGACAGCCCACAAAGTCTGAGCATTTCTATATCATTCTCTCCGTCCCCGAGAGCCATGCATCGCTCTGGGCTAATTCCCATCTCTTCTAATACTCTTTTTACCCCTGCTCCTTTTGATGCTCCGATTGGCAAGATTTCCAACATACCAGGCAATGCAGTTGTCAGCGATGCTTTGCCAGAAAATCCCTCGGCAGCTGTTGGTCTGATGGCACGAATTTGGTCATCATCACCCATGAACATTACTTTATACACATCTAATGACTGAACCTCTCGCACCAAGTCTGAAAACTCCATTGCTTCCGGTGCTGGCTCCCCATACGAAACTAGCCGGTTTACATGAACGTTTCGCTGTCTGCACAGAATACGGTCATGGCAATAGACAACAAAGGATAACCCGTGTTCATCCGCCATTTCCATGGCCTCCATGATAACACTGAAAGATAATGTCTGGCTGTGCAATGTCCCTCCCTTGGAATCTCGAATGTACAAACCTTGCAGAAACAGTTGAGGCATGGAGCCAGACAGTTGAGGCAGGTCCAAAATCCCAGAGTTATGGATCCATGGGCCGACCGCCTTCCCTGTGGCAATCATAAACGGTACACCCACTTCATCGGCTCTTTTTATGGCATCGAATACTTCAGGTGTCAATTCCTGTTTGCTATTTAATAGTGTGCCATCAACATCAGTGATAATCAGTTCAATGTCCCCACGACGAGACAGCGTTTTGATCCCCTTTCGCCCCTTGACAAACGTTGTTACTAACGATGGTTTACTCATATATTCTATAGAATGACACAATGAATATGCCAGGCCGCCATGATGCCTCGGCATACCCCACTGCTTGCTGCCATGGCGAAAGAGGTTACCCGCATTGAGGAACATTCCGATTTGCGGAAAGGAAAACTCCTTTCGACTAGTAAGGTCCTAAAATTGGCTATTTTTACAGATTTTTCCTGCATCAATCTGGGGCCATCGTCGTGATTTGAGACCATGTGCAAATCCAGTCACATGAACATTGTGATGGTGTGAATGATATTTATCATCATGCCAAAGCCATTTAAACGGCAGCAACTTTGCACATGTACGACCCTCATATGAATTGACCTGGGAAAGAGAGAGAGAGTGAGACCATCTGAATGTGCAGAGTGAACTGGAGGCATGTATTTCTATAGATCTGGTGACATTAAGTACGACTGTCTAAAAAGTTTGGCTTACAATTCAGTAAATATCAGGTGGTTCTGGCGAGCTCTTACCTAATAGAGTCACCTATTGATCAGACGTCACATAGAAAGAGAATACCTCGCTAACATAGTCGATTTGGATAGAAAGATAGCAGCAGCAAAGCCGAACCCCTCCCAAGGCATGGCTACGTCCAATCCAAGGATTGCTAACCAGTGGCATCATTTTCCTTGTTTCCAGAGATTTGTCAATGAAATTTCGGCACCTATAGTCTTTAGAAGCATACATCAGTGCTGGTTACCCGTCATGATCAGCTGTATATACATTGACATTAAATTCGGTGACCTGAGCTGCTAATTCTTCGAAGAATTCCACTTCGCGAAGTTCGATCGAAAGGTACCCTATACCCCAACTTACAAGTTGCGCCATGCATCAGAACTGCCTTGCCTTTATTATCAGTTGCATGTACATCAGCATTATATTTGTTAATCAGTTAGGGTATGTGGTTTACGTCACGGTTTCCGGAAACCGTAACAAGGGAGGATCCTCCCTTGTCCTACCTCTATGTCGCTGTAAGTATCCCGGGCACCCGCAAAGTGCGCTAGCACGTGCTCGTCGCTCAACAACCCCACGCTCCACAGGGACACACGCCCTTGGGTATCTTCCAGACGGTATGGATGAAATTTATCCAACAGAAACTTTTCCCTAAGGCCGCAGATGTCCAAGATATGACCTAGCAGTGCACTAGGCTCCTCCGTTTTCCCAGATTCGTCTCCATCCCGTTTCTCTTCGTCTCAATATTTCATGGAAGGGCGGGTGAACTTTTATCTTTCAGAATGAACTTCCAAATTTCAATCAAGAGTAGTAGCTATCGCAATAAAGCCGGGACTTCATTCGAATCCAAGTCAGGCGCGCCTGGTTTAAACCACAAATTTAAACCACAAATTTGTTGGAGCGCGAGACGGTTCAACCAACGTTGGTTAACTATGTATAAAATATAGTTGGCCATGCATTGGATCAGTACTGATCAGTTCAACTTCATGAAGCTGTTGTTTAATAGTTTAATTTCACAATCGCTTGCTTTTCGAATCTATATCTGCTGGGATAATATTCGAACGCAAGCCAAAAGAGGGACTTTCACGCCCAAAGACACAGCATGAGATAAGGGTGAGCCACTACTGGTTGAACAAAAGAGGAACACAGACAATCCAATGCAAAGTGGATAATGTGATACGAATGCAGAGAATGTTACAAATTGATTGTAGTCCTAAATGAAAACACAAAACTTTGATCCACAGGAAATCAACTTGATCAAATTGAATATAAATGCTACAGTTCCTCTTTGTGTACAATCATGAAAGAAGTCACAAAAACTGAATGAGCCAAGCAAAATAGGCCATGTTTTCAATACGAAATGATGTACCTCAAACATATATGCATAAGAAATTATTCGCAAAGTCGCAATAAAGCGGATATAGTATGATGTTGTACAAAAGTTGGCCCCTCAGAAGAGGACACCGCACTACCTGATACCAGTTCTACCTAAAAATGTCTGTCAGTCTTCTACTATTCCCATCCAACATGAATCTCAAGATATAAGTTTTTCTCTCCTAGTATACATGTGGTCTTGAATACAGTGCCATATCATGGCCGTCGGTCTGCAAATACATCAAACAGCTAGATGCCAATGAGCCTTCTCCTCAACTCAGACCTCAGCATGTTTGTTTCCTTGGCAATGCCACCCAGAACATCGCTATTTTCCTGGGCTCGCCGTATTAGATACGGCATAACCTCATCAATGGCTCCGAATGGTACATACTTGTAAGCTCCATAACGATTCGCCCCCAAAGTGAATGTCAAATTGTCAGCCATGCCCAGCAACTGCCCAAAGTATACTGGAGCTGTGGGTGGAAGCCCTTCCCCCTTCATACCAGCGACAGCAAGTTCTACCGATCTTTGATTGTGAGATGCGACCATGAACTCTGCCCCATGATTCTTGACCCAAGGTAGTAGCATGGCCACAGCACCATCATAGCAGGCGTGTGTCTCCTCCTTGGTATCCCAAACAGGCGAAGGGTACCCCTTCTCGGCAGCCCTCTCTCTTTCCAACACCATGTAGGCTCCTCTGACAAGTTTGCAACCAAATTTATACCCTTCCCGTCGAGAGCGCTCAAGATCAACGAGAATTCGGTCATGTGAATCCTTCAAGTAGCATTGATACGTGTTGTACACTCTGGGCTCGTTCTTGTTAAACTTTCGCTGCAATTCAGTCACGACAGCATCGATTGCTGGTTGGAAATATGAGTGCTCGGCGTCAATCATGAGCCTTACTCCCGCGTCTACGGCCGCTTCTGCAAGCTTGTTCACACGGCCCAGCATGTTATCCAAAAGCTGCAATTCTTCCTTATTCAATGCTGCCCGCGAAAAAGGACCTTCCTCCTTGCAACTCGAAGCGATATCGGCACTTTCATATATTGTGACCCCTTTGGTGAAGGCCACATAGTCAATCCTGTCGTCATGATCAGTATCCAAGCGATCAAACACAGCATCAATCTCGGCATCATCCCCATTAAACAGCCTCTTGTACACTCTCTTGAACTCCTCAGGCTCCAAGCACCCATCCCCATTCTCATCCAGCTGTTTAAACAAGTCTCTTACTGCAAGCAGCGCAGAAGACACCCGCTCCAGCAGCCTGGGCATCCCCAACGCAGTGACCTTGATTGCCGCAAAACCCTGACGATCAGATGTCTTTGCCGCCTCAATGGACCTCAGAAAGTGGTCCATTCGCTGATCACAAGCCGCCTCATCTTCATAACGATATGTTCGAGCAACTACCGTGGCCGTCACATCCTCTCTGCTGTGCGGACCATCTTCTTCATCCACATCATCCTCAGCTGCATAGTCCAACACAGCATGAATCCCATTCTGTTCCAGGTACTTGAGCACAGGCTGGATGCCCTTCGCGTCCGGCCCAGCCACAAACTGATTGTAAAAGGTATGTTTCACGCCCCAGTTGACAAGCCCTATCCCAAACACCTTTTTACTCGCCGCAAGCAGCGTATCCGCATACCTCACCAGGGGGGATATCTTGCAAATACGGAACACCAGCAGAGATCGAAGAATCTCCCCGGTCGATTTGCTCTTAAAAGCAGCCTTCGCATCATCAAAGTCCAATGGAACAGGGAGACCTTCCGTCTCTATCTCCATGTCCACTTTCGGCACCCCACGAGCAAAGCTCGGGTCGTCCAGGGCATCGTCTGCCAGCCCATGCCTCAAACCCCCATGGTACGTCGTGAACGGACGAACCATCAAACTCATCCAAACATGCACAGCGTCCGATCTAGACGAATTATACGAAGCACATTGATACTCTGAGTTAACTCCCGACAGCATCGCCACGCTCGCCCTCGACGCAGGCCAAGCCCTCGTCGTAGACGTGAATGCCCTCTCTGCCAGCAAAGCTCCTCGTCCCAACTCAATCACCACCTTCCTACCAGATCCAATCATGGTGTATTATTGTCAATTTGAATGTTGAAAACACTCAGCAACTCAATCTCTCTTTCCAACCGCTCGGACCAACCCTTGGTATGCTCTCCGGTACACGAAACGACACGTTTCTGTCAAACAACAACAATGCCTTGACGCCCACCGGACAAATCCACCACAGGACCTTCAGATTATTCGTAAATTTAGGAAATATTATTTCGGAACTATTTATACTGTTCTAAATTCCCTTGAATCGTTGCTCTTCAGTTGCCGCGGATACTGCCTGTGATGTGGCCCTCCAGCGGCATATATATGGCCAGGTCCACTTGGAAAGTATTCCACCATACATCTTGGACAGAACAACAGCTCGATCATCGGTCCGTCGTGCATCATCCTATTATAAGCATATTTGAAAACTGGTGGGTTGACCCTGCAAGGCCAATTGAGTTACAGAGCGAGCCTGTCATCATATGTCACCATGATGGCCCCATGGACCAACCTTAGGTTGGTCTTTGTAAAGATGGCAGGGGCCTTCGAAGGGCGTCACCTCCTGCGGTAGTGTTTTTCGCTCATCAATCATTGCTGGTCTGGTACGCTCGATATCTGGATAGTGATATAATTTTCATCTCATACCGTGACATAGAAGCAGTAGCAAAATAATTGTCAACTCAGCAGAGTGGAAGGCGTGTTTTGCGGGAAACGGGTATAGGGGCAGCAAGTCAGAGTCAACATGTCAACAACGGAATGGAATGGTGACCAGGTGAGATGGATGATGCATTGATATCTTGGCTGACTATAAGTTGTCAGATTGGGGCAGAAAGGTGGTTCGGGGGAACCAGCGTGATGTGAGCATGAAGTCTCTCCGACGGTTCCACGGGGGGTCTGTGCTCGCTTTTGGCTCGAAGAATCCATCTGCGTATCCCTGTGTATTGTATAAATAGTATTGTATCGATGCGTTGTTGGGTCTAGGAAGGGTGGGTTTGCTTGAGTCGAGGATCGGCCCTGTGAGGAGAACGAGGGATCGGCCGAGGTTGGTCCGCCAAAGGCGAACTGGAAAGGACGTACGATGGAGGAGTGTATTGGGTATGTGAATGGAGTTGATATGGTTTCAAAATTATTGTCTGCGTAGATCGCACCGTTCTTCGGGTACCTCGGAGCGGCGTCAGCGCTGGTGTTTTCCTGCTTTGGAGCGGCCTATGGGACGGCAAAAAGTGGCGTCGGAATCGCTGCTATGGGTGTGATGCGACCAGAATTGGTAATGAAGTCCATCATTCCTGTGGTTATGGCTGGTGTGCTCGGAATCTATGGTTTAATTATTGCTGTGGTGATCAGTACTGGAAGTAGGTGGTGCCTGTTGAACTGAAATGACATCTTCTATGTATTCCCTTCTTCTTTCTGTCGTGACATGGATGAAATGATACTAATTTCTTTTCGATACGCTGCAGTCAATCAAACGGCAGAGAAAGCATACTACTATTTTGATGGGTATGCCCACTTTGCCTCTGGAATTGCTTGTGGATTTGCTGCCCTTGGGGCTGGTATGTGTATCGGCATCGTGGGAGATGCTGGAGTTCGTGCAAATGCACAACAGCCAAAGTTGTTTGTGGGTATGATTTTGATTTTGATTTTCGCTGAAGCTCTGGCGCTGTATGGGCTGATTGGTGAGTGATTGTTGTCTGAGTGACTGTTTTTGTCTGTACAATGAAAATGCATGGACAAGACTACATGCGACTGAACGAATGTGCTTACGATCTATATAAATAAATATAAATATATATATATATATATAATTGTTTTTGATTGCAGTTGGTATCATCTTGGCCTCTAAAGCTGGATCAGCAGAGCCAAAAGCCTAGACTACTATGGAGGCATGAAATGTATAGGACGGGATGCCATTGGGCAGCGTTATTTTTTTTTCCTCTTCTTTTGCCATAGGTCTGTAATCATCTTTTGATTTTGTTGCTGAATCCATTTATGGACATGTTCATACAGCATTTTGTTAGCCTTCAATTTTTTTGATATCTTCGATCTCCATGCACGTATATCTCCTTTTCCTGGCCGCAATATTCTCCTTTGTACCGAGAGAGGACATTGGACAACGAGCCTGCGTTTTTTTGAGTTGCAGTTTCGACTCTTCGGGTATTTGCATCCATCCTTCGCTTTTAATCCTTTACTTTCTTGTGTTGCCATTCAATCCATAGCCTGGCTTACAGCCCCCACCTGGTCCGTACTCATTCGCACACTGTTGATAGTCCTAGAAACAGTACACGCAATTTGCCACGGCACACTCGGTGCAGTCTCCCTCTTTTGCTTCTCCGTACCCGCAGTGAGTCGTTCGGAGTTGTCAAACCGCACCCGATGTCACATTTAGGGAGCGGAACCCCTGCAACCAATCCTGCTGAGAACAACAAGTAAGGCTAAAAACCTCGAAACCAGAGCATCATCATTCGCCTGTAAAATTTGTGCTTGATTTAAAAAACAAAAAGCTTGGTTCTTCTCCGCGGTGTAAACGGTTTCTTGCTTTAGTAGCACATAGACAGTACAGATTTAAGGTATCTCGTATGCAGTCTGCACGCTAATCGGACCGATTCGACTCGCTGTATGCGAAATCTCACCCCGACCTCATGAGGTCAAAGGGAGGTCCGAGGATTGACCAGTTTTGGCACACGGGTTCCGTGCGCCGTACGTTTACGCCACGATATACACTGAAGTAAAGCACTTCTGAATCGTAGGTATCTCCACCTATCCCATTCGTTCTGTGCCATATCCAACCGATCGACCCAGACAGATGCACGATCGAGTAACGTGGCATGTGCAGACCAGATCTGCTCTAGAGCAGTTGCTTCCACGGCTTCGACGCGCTCCTGATGCAGGCACAAGGCCGACAGCTGGAAACGTATCTGGTAGAATTGGAGGTCACCAGTCATTCGCGTTATTTAATGAATAGTTGTAATTTAACATATGGTGGATTTGGCCACGCTATTTTAGGGAAAAGGCCCTCACAAGCGTGTGTGCTCTGCAAGAAAGATCACTCTGAAGCTGGGGCCAAAGGTGGCAAACTCCATAGGTGCAACAAAAGCAGAATTATACTATAATTAAATTATAAAAGATAGTAACTTTTGATTAGTCAGATAACGTGCGAGACGATATGAGGGGTATTGCAGCTGCCTATTTGACGCTGCAGTGCTGTTGGTACGCGGTCCACTGCCGTGTCCAACAGAACGTGATTCCCAATACTCTGGACTATGATACAACTGGGGAGCAGATTTGGAATTCATCGGCGATTACTCTTGCGAGTCAAAAGGCGACTAAATCGGATTCAGAATCGGTCGGCCCTCGTGTGTCGTACGGTCAACCAGCCTCAATAGGGGACTTTCCGTATATCGGATTGATGCTCGTGAATCCCGTATCGGGAGCGGGATGGCAATGTGCAGCGACCCTAATTGGACCCAGAGTTGCTCTCACGGCAGGTACGACATGTTACTATGGTCAATATTGCCACGGCCAAGCAGAGTCGGACGAATTGCCACAGTTCTTTGGTTGGTCTTGCCTCAAACTTACCTGACTCCAACCTTCTTCTTGTTGAATATCCGCAGCTCACTGCTTGGAAGGACAGATCGACAGCATAAATGTGGCATTTCAAATAACTGAAAGGTCAGAATTTCAGCAGAAGCAGGTTGACGCAATAGCCTACGTGCAGCATCAAGATTACAGCCAAAGCGAATACTCCAACGATATTGGCCTGATAAACTTTCGAAATGCGGTCGATGCTCCCACTGTTGCCCTTAGTAATATCGTACAAGTAAGTAATATGCCTAATCCTCTCTACGTTGCTGGATGGGGCTTGACCGAAAGGGAGTACCTGGATGGTGTGAGAGCAACATCTGATAGGTTGATATATGCAGCCGTTCCTCCAGTTTCCCGTGCTGATTGTGATGCTGCTTACACATCTTGGGGAATTTCTCCGCCAAGCCGGACACATATCTGTGCTGGAGGAGAAAAGAGTGATGCCTGTGCAGGTAGGTACCATATACCGTGTAGTGCGAGTGCTATGGGCATCAATGACTCACGTCTCAGTGAGATGGTGGATGTTGCAGGGGATAGTGGTGGCCCCCTGGCGATTGAGGGAGGAAGGTGGCCAACTGCAGGAATCACAGAGAATATTCAAGTTGGAATAACAAGGTAACTATTTCTGAAATGAATGATCGGCCGCTACTCAAATCGCTATGGTAGCAGTACTTCCTTTTGTAAACATACAGCTAAAAAGTGGAGCATCATTTTGGATGCAGCATTGGCCCTGTCCCATGCGGAGGGACCAGGAGCATTGGCGCCTATACCGATGTGGCACTCTACACGACATGGATTAACGATAACATTTATTACTTTAATTATGAGGGGTACGGTTTTATTGCTATTTGTCGGCTTGTTTGAGCAAGGATTTTGTTTAGACCGGCGCAATACATTAATCAATTTTGTACTCTTCAGGACGACTATTCCAGCGGTAAAAAACAGCCTCATTCCAGCCTCTTGCTACAACGGAGACACCGTCTCAGTCGCAAGCCAGCCCTCTGGTGGAGACTGCTGTAAAGCTTGTAAGGACAACCCCAGCTGCAGTCTCTGGCAGTATGCAGGTGGCTCAAGAACATGCTCACTATTTAATGGGGCAGGCTGGAGAAACAGCGGTGCCCCTTGCAATGTAGCCGGGTGGCTAAATAGGAATAATTTACCCAGCAATGTAGAGACGCAATCTGGATATCGTGAGTATCAAGGCTCTACTCTGAATGCTGTGACAGGTGCAACATCTCTAGGAGCATGTGCTCAGGCATGCGTGGATACAACGAATTGTAAATACTTCACTTGGTTAGGGCCAATAGGTGGAGAGACATTCAATCAAGAGGGAGCCAATTGCCGTTTGGCTGATTCTGGTGCTACCCCTGTGCAATCGTTTACCTACAGTGGAAACAGTTGGGGAACAGGTGAGTGCATCTTTCTTAAAAGAATGTCTTGAAACCATTCCTGCATCCTTTGCATGATTTGATACCGGCTTTATAATGCAGTTACAAATGTCCCTCCCTCTGCATCTCCACAACCACAACCAGAGCCAGAACCAAATCCACCACCTCGGGAACAGCCATCGCCACCTCCACCACCTCGGGTACAGCCATCGCCACCTCCACCGCCTCGGGTACAGCCATCGCCACCTCCACCGCCTGTGGAGAGAAGGTGCAGTCTGGATGGTACTTATGTTTTATATGCAAAGGGAAGATCAAAGTGCACCAGATCTACGGAATACATGGGATATTGGGTCAAAGGCTCAGGCGCATGCAGTTCTTCAAAGATCAAGCTCAAAAAGACAGTTTCTTCTCGAGCTCCAAGATGGATCATCAAAACAGATGGCAATGGCATCACAACACTGGATGCAGTCAAACCATCATGTTCGACAAAGGGCCTAACATCCTCTTCAGTGAACCGTAAAAGCACAAAAGTCTATCTTTCCAAACCAGGCAACAGGTGGTACCTGATATCAGCAGATGGAAATTCTTGCTCGACCGTCATTATAAAGTCTTTAGTAAGTCGCTTGTCGTTGTTCTATTAGCTTATAGTGCGTGTATACTTTCCACCATATAATGATGATACCATGATTTGTATGTACTTTAGGTTCGAGCAAGAAGAGGCTATAGTTCGTTTTTAAGCTCCTCCTGGAACTGCAAGAGATCGAGTATTTTCACATCCAGCAGGGTATCCTCAACAGGACGCCAAACCTGGGGAGTGAAAAGGATATCAGATTCTCCATAAACGGATGAAGTATGCAACTATTTGCAATCACATCTTGACTTTCATTCACAACTGAGCACAAATTCCAACTAAGCAGGTTTTTTTCTGAATAAATAATTCTGTATCAGAAGCATTTTGCATTGTAATTTTGTGTAAGTCACAAAGTAAGACATGAATACAATCTGATCTGATGAACCAAGACAATTATAATGTGTACAAACTTTTACAGCACGTCACTAGCGTCCAGAACTAGACTCAATTTATTGCATGCACTATACGGTGGCAAATGCCACTGCAGTGCTGCAGCCAGCTGGCCAATGTCATGGCACCTGTGCATGGAGTGGTTTCCCGCTGGAAGCTCAGATTGACGCATCGATCACACTTGTCTTGTTGCTGGCTACCACTCCCACGAGACGAGTTTTTTCTTTTATAAACTAATAATTACGAACATTTAATGGCAAAAAATATTGAACAGGCACTAGTTCAAGTAAAGACTGTCTAGATCAAGTCTGGTTATGTGACAACAAGGTGCATTGCAACGAAGAGTGTGGTCCTTGTCGCCAGAGTATCTTGCTGTCAAGATGTACTAATTACATTAAATGAATCATATGGTACATACATTATAGAGATAAGGCTTTCAGTGTTTGCTGTTACACTCTCGTGCACCAACGAATCAGAACGGCTGGACGAGCAAGAGACGCAGAGTCATTTTCGGTGGTACAGATTTTTGAAAATCATTTAATTGTAACTTTTTAGACATTTATAATATAAATTTGGCAATGGACGCTCTAGATTCCCTGATAGAGTACAGTCGTGAGTTGCGTCGACGAGTCAAATTGGAGTTTCGGGTAGAGGTGCGGGAGATGTGGTGGGGTCTATTTTGAAGGTATTGGGTTGGTATTCTGTAGAATAAACTTGAATTGTTTGATGCAGTTGCCATTGCTTCTTGCGAGATGGAAGCAAGTGCTGCTAGGAGCCATGTTTCAGTATGTGCATGGAATGTCCACCCAGCTAGCTCACCGGATGCATCGGCCGCAAGAAGAGCCTCTCGGGGATCTTGGATTTACATATCTACCAGTAGGTTGAAAAATCTTTGTATGCTGAACGAGTATCAGTAGTATCTCAGTGTCTGCAGTATTGCTAATTGGTAGTTGGTGTGTGTAGGAGTTGGGATTAGAAAGAGCATGGATAAGTGAATCGATATTTTGGTCGCTGTTTATACCATTTATATTATGGTCATTTTCCCCTTTTGTCACTGTGAGGAAGAGATTTTATACAGCCGTGATTTATGCCAGAATTTTGGTTGTTTTAAGTTGTGCGTTGCATGAGGTGAGAATACAGTTGCATCTGCTTGTGTAGAATTTGACGTTGTTTTTCTATTTTTTCTTTGAATGCAGTGTGTCAATTTTTGAGGATAATATCATTCACAGTGACTCAGCTCCCTGCTCCGAATTACCATTGTCGAGCTGGTGAGGAAACTGCTGTTCTTGATATGCCTGATTCGTGGCATGGGCATGTGGTGGTGGACGTGGGTCGCCAAGCGACGCATGGATGTGGAGATCTTATATTTTCGTCACATACGACTTTTGTACTTGTTGGAGTGTTGACGTTTACAGAATATGGGGAGAAGTTGTTTCTCAAGATTATTGCTTGGTGTGGTGTTGCCATGATGAGTTTGTGCATCGTGGCGTCTAGGAAGCATTATAGCGTTGATGTTGTAGTTGCTTGGTACACTGTTCCGCTAGTATTCTATGCAATGCATAGACGATGGACTACAGTAAGACCAGTGCAGGACTACTGGCCACACAGACCAATCATAGGAGAAGAATTGGGTTTGACACTGAAGGAAGAGGAGCTTACCATGGATGGAGCAAAGGGAGAGTCAAAACCTCTCTTGCCAGTTGTTACTGTACCATTGGCGTATCATACTCGCTCTGGGAGCAGAAGTGATGCCCGTGGAGCACAGGCAAACAGAGGCAGGGATAAAGAGCCTACAGGAAATGTGACAAATGGAGGAGCTCAAACTCTCAAGGCAGGTATGAATGGCTTGGTTCGAGCTCAAAGAAGAGGCAGCGCAAGCTCCCTCTCTCTCCGAGAATTGGAGATGCAAGAAATGGAAAATGGCTCGCTGCAAGGGAATTCTATAGAAATGAGTTCTTCGCCAGGAAGCTCAAATACTGCTTGTTCAATTATTTAAGTTTCACTTGGTATAGTCAGAATATATTACATCGATTTCTGATTATATATGGTAATAACCACATTTAACGATACTTATTTGCATTTTGAACGCATGAATGAACTTTATGTATAAACAGGACTTCCATCAACCCAAACTAGATTGGCTACTTTGTCGCCTCATGTACTTCTGACTGAATTCGTCTCTCATCTTGTTATTATTCCTTTCCAGAGATCTCTTGACATATGAACTGATAAAATTGTTGTCACCGAGCAATCGAGCTTGCTCCAATTTCTTCTGGAATTTGATGTTGTACAATAATGTTGTTTGCACCCAGTCAAACACTTGCAAGAATGACAAGAGGAACAAGAAGAAGAACAAAAAGTATCCCAATATATAATCAAGAACTCTGTATGCGCCATCGACAATGTTACGGAGAGTAAGGGACCTCGGAGCCAGGTATAAAAGAGACTGGGTTGCCACTGCTGCTCCCTGCAAAAAAAGTAGAACCGTCAGAAACATGAAAGCCATCAACGAGCCAACCATCAATGCATCACATACCGAGAAATTAGCAAATATAATCAAGATAATGTTCTTCAGACCAATTCCACCTCCCACTGAGGGCACAAAAATGATTGCACAAATGAGGAAAGCTAGGAGTCCAAGGACCCCCAGTGTGCGAACCAATCTCCAGATTCTATATTTCCTTCTGGCAATCAGCATGCGGTACAAAGTCACCATACCGAACACAACAAACCAGAATACTCCTGTTATAACTCCAAATACTGCCCACTTATTCCATGTAGTATCCTCGAGATTCGTGATAGAGCCAAAAGTGAGAACTGCAGTTGGTATGGAACCAAGGATGCCCCTGCAGGTGGTTGCCAGGGGATTTGTCTGCCTTTGATTATCATTTCTTGCTTTCTCCAGCTGCATCTTATTCCACGAGCTCCACGTTAAGTGTATTTCTGGGTCAATAACATCCCTCATCCATAATCGCCAATCATTAAAATCATCCATTGTTTTATCAAGGACAAAGGAACTTGGGTTGAACCAGAATGGCGCCCAGAATATGGATACTGAAACCAACCAAGTTGACCATGTTGTTGCTGCATATTGGTCTGATCCAAGAAGTGGCAAGAGAATCAGCAATAGCAGGAGTTCTGATGCATAGTATAGATGCGTTCGGGCATAATTTGAGTACACCTTAACGAAGGAGTTGTGATGCAACTGATATCCTCTGCCTGTTGCAATATATTTCGCTCCTCCGTATTGGACATCAGTCAAGAAATATTTCGCTGTAGTTCGAGTTCTAAAGACAAAAAAGGCAATCGAGCCTTGAAGAATCTGAAGGAGTAAGGTTCCCAATGTGTGCACCAAACCATATTCTAATAATAGTTCAACAGCATACGTGACAATTGAGAACATTCCTATCTGCACGACTTGCTGAATAGCGACTGATGTTGATTGGCCTGTTATTGTTGATATTGTTGCCGTAGGATCATTGGGATCAGGCAGGGTTTGATTGTCAGTCAATGCCAGCAAGGTGAGCATCCACATATTGGCATAAACGGACAGCATGACCAGATACGAGTTAATGAAAAACCCAGGCCCAGAATGGTAGAATGCAAGAAGTCTAAAGAAGTCCAACTTATTTCCTAACCTGTAGACGTCTCTGGATATCACTTGCTCTCCATTACCACTGGATACTTTGCACTCAAAGCCATTAATCAGATCAAAGCCCATGTCGCGACCTTTTCCAACTGAAATGTACTCCTTGAATTTCACCTTACCTCCACGCACCACGTGATTATAGCCAGCAAATACATCTTCACTGATATGAAAAGATCTGCATAAATGGATAAATCAAACGTAATGGTAAGCTGGATCGGGGACGAATGCATGCATAATAGCAAGAACTGGATCGTACTTGGTTGCCTTGGATACTCCTCCTCGGGTCATGACAAACAACTTGTTCCATAAATCAGGATGGCCGTAGTGAAATCGAACTCCCCCGGGCCATGTCATTATTCTCTGAACCATTGATCCAAAAGTGAACTCAGTAGCAGCAGCAAATGAGCCCAGGGCGCCAGAATCCTGCGAGAATATCCACTCACGGAATCCAATAAGGCTGACTGGCATATTCTTCATATCCGGCCAAGGTTTCTCATATGCCGTCACTGACACCTTGTTTGAAGCAGCATCAGAAATACTTTCATTCTGAAATGGTGGTGGATGTCCATTTGCTACCATAGTTGCAGATCCTGCTGATGATTGAATAGCAACTCTGTTTGGGCCACTCGCCCTCTTTGCATATGGGGTCAAAGCAGATTTCCATGTATCCTCTGTATATCTTGGAGGATTAAATTCGTTAATTAGGTTTCTCATCTTAAGAGCCTCAAAAAAGTAGTTATCTTGGTTCATGTCAATTGCTTGTATCGCCTCGCCAAAACAGAAAATAATTGAAACATTCTGGTTTTCTGGTTTGCCTTCCCCAAGAATGACGCCATTGTTCCCAGCTTTGGGGAGCCTATTCACCGGCAGGCGGATTCTATAGAGATCATCTGTGGACTGAATATCATCCACTGGTGTTCCAAGTCGGGCACGAGTGAGTACAGAGTATTGAACTTTCCCAGACGATGTCTTGACAGAGTCCAGAAATGCTACACGAAGTCCAGGATGCTGATGTAATAAAATCTCAATACCTCTAGCGATCCAACGCTTTTTTGGATCATTCGCTTTCCTAAGCTCCCCATAAATTTGAGATGAAACGACATAAGAAAATTTGGATCTGACCAGATCATCAATGGAAGAGTTGTACCTCAATCCACTTACGCCAGGATTTGGATTTTCAACCTTTGCAAGTAAACGTAGCGCCTTCTCATAGGCCATCATTCCTCTGACTGTTCGCGATAGGTGCTGACCCCTATATGATGCCCATTGGAGGAGTTCCATACGCTGGGGAGCTAGAGGGCCACCTTCATCAAAATCTGATTCTCTGACTGACTGTTTTTCGATCCTCGCTTTCTGCAGTGCAGGGGCCAGGCGTTCCATCAAATTCTCCCATTCCTGAGGATAATTCGATCGAAGCCATGCCATCACAGTAACCCCGTCTTCATTTGGAGTCATCAAGTCTGATAAACCTTTTACGCTCATTCCATCCATACCGAAATGGGCGGCAACTTCCTTTGAATTCAAAGCATACAGGACATCTTCTGAATAATGTGGTGTCAGCACTGTCCAAGAGAGCATCTCATCCAGACTAGGAGGTTTTTCAAGAGTTGGATTTTTCAAGGAACCCATAAAGAATGATAAAACTCTCAGAGCCTCTTCGCCCCTCGGTTGAGCTCCCTTTGCACTTACAGTTAGCATTTTCTCAAGATGCGAAACAACTTTTTGAACATTTGACTTGGCACTCGACTCAACTGCTTCTCCATAGAACGCATTAAGGCCGCCTTCTTCTCCCCAAAAGAATCCCCAATTTTCTGTAGATAAGATTTTGCTTTGGAGTATGTCGAGCACATTGGCTAAATCTGCTGCTTTTGAGTGCATAATTCTGGATGCATCGGTTTCGTTGGGGCCCCTAGCAGGCTTCTTGTGCCTTGACAGCACAAAGTCAACCTCGTACCTCACAGACTCGCTGATGTTCAGCAAAATCTCTCTCAGATTTTGCAGGGATACGACTCTTGTCCGCGAAGCCTCGTCGTATCGAGGGTCCATGATTGTCTTCATGCATTGACAAAGTTTGGTTACTTCATTAATTCCTTTCACTCTCTTGGCCTTGTGCTCCAATTTAGAAGTTTTCCGCACAGTCTGAAATTCTGAAATGATAACTGCTTGATCTTCAGTAACTATGTTGGTCTGAGCAAGTATATATATGACAAGGGCTTTTATCTCAGCGAGCACAACTGACTGTGTGGGATCATCCCCTGGAGATTCCAATGCTCTTGTGACCTGACCGCCATAAAAGAAGATCGGTAGCATTATCGGTCTCATACCAGGAATAACAGATGTGGTCTCGTCAACAATGATATCTTCGAATTTTAGGCAATCTTTTTCTTTGTTCGATATTAGATCCAAATCTCTCAACTCAAAAATTGCAGCGTTCCATACATCAGAAAATGCAAGCCAGACAGGGAGAGAATTATCCTCCAGATGAAGCTTGGAAATATTTGAGTCGGCTCTCTTCATTTTTGCACTAAGAACAGAAGTGGCGTCAAATATCTGTTCCGAGAGAAGAGCGGCATCCTGAGCTGATGCTTTTCTTCGTGCAGATTCAGCTGCTGTTTCAAAGGCATTCGCAGGTGCCCCATTGATATCCAAGCTCATTACGCGACCAACCCTTTCCTTAATATTTGCAGCGCCTGTTGCGGATATACCTCTATTCCACCAATATAATGGAGCTTTGTGGAAAGTAAGAACAAGCTCTTGAAATGAAGAAATGGATCCCAAGTTGAGCTGCAAGAGACCCTTTAGGACACCAAATATGGACCCAATGACATAATAAAATATCTGCATGTCATTCATAACGACAATGAAGCCTGGGATAACCCGTGCGATGCATAATATAATGTCTAGGTCGTATCCAGTCGGTACAGTCTCTTCAACTGGAGGGAACTCAGGGCCTAAAGGATTAGGCACAACCTCAGTCGTTGTGCCTTGCCAGTTTGCCTCATTAAACAAGGCTAGCACCGAGTCCTTCATCGTAAGCATGACAGCAAACCAGTCAAAGGCTATTTTTGCTGCCAGTACGCAAATCCAAAAGATTGCATTGGAGAAGTATGTTGCCCACCCCACCTGCAGCAGAATGTCTGATATAATTCATTGCAGAAAACAACAACAGGAATCCATTAAAACGTACTCGGAGGTGATAGGGTGCTAAGTATTGAGAGGGTGGCGGCCGTGCGCTAGATCTTCCAATCCACTCAAATAACCAAGCAATGGGATACAAATGACAGGCACGGAACATCGAAGCAATCCCATGAGTCAAGGATACACAATAACCATCTCGCTGAGTCACTATGGCATGAAATACGACAATCCCAGTATATCCACCAGCTACATACCACCATAACTTCAACCCATTGAAAAAGTCAAGCCACTGAGCAACAAAGCAAAGAGCTAGTACTGCATTAATAATGAGCCAGTCCAATATCCCTCGTGCATGATGCCTCCAGAATGGATTACCCAGGAGCCGAACTTTACGGGTACCTCTCTGTGTCCAAGCACCAGCTATTTCATAGCATAGGCATCCGAAAGAGTGTGTACCCACCAGAGTCGTCATCCAGTACCATCTGTAATTGCCATCCCAGGCCCATAAGAAGAGACACATAGTCTGGAACTCAAGAATGAGAAAGAGCCATACTCGGAAAAATGCTCTTCCAATAGAAAGCCAAGATCTCCTCTCAATAAAAGTCTTCCCAAATACTTTTACTTTCCACCAGTTCGCTGCCTGTTTACAATGCCATCCAACTGTTGCATTGTAAATAACCTGTTCACTTCCTTGATGTGTCACAGCTTTTGCTTCCTGCAATAGAATCATAAAGTGGCCATTAAATACAGCCAAGTGAAGCAATTTATGTTTCTTCATACATGTTGGAGGAGAAGCATAGTGAAAAGTAAAGCCTCACCTCACCAACGGATATCAGAGTTTCGAAAGGATCATGATCCATGTGGATTTTCTTCCTATTGATGTTAATCTTAATCCCCAGATCCTTGAGCACTTGATGAACTTGATCCCTGGAGCACAGACTTTCATTGCAATCATCGTATGCAACTCTCATCTGAATATCCAAACCTTGGTTTGCTTTTGCTTCTACTTCCTCTGCAAAATAATTGAAGATGGGCTCCACTATGCGATCCAGAAATGACCCAGAATCTCCGTAAACAATCATCTCAACAACCAAGGCAATCTCAAGATTCATCCCTGGTAGCATTTGAGATACAACTCTTGCGACTTCTTGCTTAATAGCATTCAGTTCTTGGTCAGTTTTATAATCTCCATCTGCCTTCACGTTATAGTCGATCCTCAACTTCGTGATCTCAGCATCATACTTGTTGCGTAAATGGATTTGTTTTCTCAGAATAGCACGGCATTCATCCGAATACATCGCAATACTTGCAGAGGCAATATGATTTGCAGGCAAACAGGTGACAGAGGAAATGCGCTTCTGTGAGTTCCTCATTACCCAAAAAATAAACCACAGCAATTCGGGGGTGTGTCTCACATTTGCAGCTTCGGAATATATCAGAAAATATAGAGACAGTTCCTCCAGAAGATACTCCCATTCATGAATCTTCCCCCTTTGTTTGCACATGAAGTCATATTCCAACTGAGGCAATCTCATAGGCAGCCCTACATGTGCACACCAGTCTCTATATGCTTGAAAAATACCCCCATGCAGACGATATACGGATCGAAAAAACTTTTCCTCATCATCAGCATTTGATTTATCTCGCCGCATGTAATTCCGTACAAGCAGATAATGCATGTGATCAGTAACAAGGAACATAGTTGCTGGCGTGTAAACAGGCTTGGCTTTGTTCTACAGAAAATACACGATTGGTTGTAATCAATACTAGAACAAAAATCGACTTCTTAATTGCAGTAAATTTTTCATACATCATCACATGCAATGTCATGGGTTGCAATTCAGCCCACTGTTATCATCTGCCACGTACTAAAGACCTCGAGTCCATATTAAAAGCTTGAAAGCCAAAGTGCCTCCCTAGCCGTTTAACCACCTGCGCATCATCTCACCATCAGGGATCTAATCATACATTTACCTATCTTTCGCTTGATAATCAGTACATCAGGGTCGAACGCACCATGTGAATTACAGCTTGCCATCCCTGGTCGTTAGGGCTCTGTCCAAACAGGACGGAAGCTGGTCTTCTGCCCGTATTCATGGCTGTCCCGAGCCGACGCACAAGCTTGCAATTACTGTTCCCCCTCTACGTGTATTTATAATTATAACAGATCAATGGATATCAATACGCTACCAAAAGATACCAATTGCTCAGTGATTCCAGGATACGTCGTCGACTATTCCGAGAACACGATCCAAAACCAATCGCAGGTTCGAACGTGTATGCGATACTAATCCTCAGCACTATTGCAATATGGCCAAATTTGGCTAATTATCTGTTATATTCTTCAAGTAAACTTCTTTACTCTCTATCCCCACCGGTATTGGACGGATGGATAAACACGGCGAGCCTGTTAGTTGGCAACAACAAGAGTGACTTCATTGATCTCTGGCCATGTGCTACAACAACGATGCTCTCGTCTATCAAATTTACAATTGAAATTTACCGTAGCGGTGTGAACTTGAGCGCTTTTGATTTTGTGCTGATCAAACGCGCCGTGACAGACCGGGTGTCCGATTCTCTGTCCCACTTCGAAAACGTGCGTTGCATCGGTCAATCATGGTTTTGACCGGAGAAATGGGATCGATTTCCCTGGGTCGTAAACAATTGGTTTGAATTAGTGCAGCGCCCATCAAAGGCCGTGGTTGATGGGGGCATCTCCAGAGTGACAAAAATGAAATGAAAGTGAAAACCAATGTCCCTACTGCCACATATATCGAGTCTAAGGGGCGCATGTGGGGTTATTTGTAAGAGATAAACAAAAGAGAAATGATATCCGCAGGTGCATTTATAACGTTGAGCCTGGTTGTCGATGAAAGATAGAGTGCAAGATGGCAAGTCTGACTTCATCCAACTCTTTGACTGCTAGAGCAACGAGTCGGGGGAATCAGTGTGTTCACCCTAGGTCTTTGGATATCTATAATAACATCTTATCTCGATACCCAGATAAAGGGATGCGAATGCCTATTTCCCCTGTGTTTCAGGGGGTCGGGGAAGGTTGCCGAAGGAGCTCTAGGCTGTGTTGCAGTTATTTTGCAGACAGAAAGGGTCCAATCGCCAAAATTAGAGGAGATAGGGGGGATAAATCGATATTTGGGCGTTTACAAGCGGCGTCGGGCGAGGATATTGGTGGAGAGAAGGAACCAGTGGAGGAGCAGAGGAATCAAGTTGAAAAGGAAACAGGTTCGACTCAGGCTAAGAAGCGGTCACCAAAGAGAAAAAATAGCAATGCACGGAACAAAGAGACGACTTCGGTAGTCAAAAGTGCAACAGAGTCGGTAGAACAACAAGGTGATCTCGTAGAGGAAACAGCAGGTATTGCAGTTCCTGAGGATGAGCGTCGTGCAGCTGTAGAAGAGTTAAAAGCTCGAATTGTAGGGCTTGTGGTACCTTTGGACCGTGGAAGTTCAGGTACGATTGATGATGCGACGCGCATTCGTAATGCTGTGGTGGAGCTTGAGAAGATATCTCCTCGAGTTGTTAGGCTGTTTGAGAAAAATGTGGAAAACGGAATGCTGGCCGGGAGATGGAGGCTGCTGTACAGCTCTGAGTTTGTGCCTGGAAATGTAAAATACCCTGGAAATTCTGTGAAGCCCGGAGCAGGTATCCTGGCTCCAATTGAGCTGGGAAATGTGTTCCAAGACATAGATCCTACAGAGAAGACATTGGATAACGTAGTGGAGCTGATATCAAAGGTATCATTGGCTAGTTTATTGGGTGGCGAGGTAAAATCGCCTTCTCTTGTCGCAACCCTTAAACACTCATATTCTATTCTAGGGGCACGAACAATCCGAATTGTGTTTGAAGCAACAATTGTCAAGCCCAAAGGTGGTTTGAATAATTGGCTTGAGAGCATCCCAGAGATTATAACACCCGATCTGTTATCAATGCTCGATGATTCCTTTAGAAGTGCGGCGTTCGACGTCATATACTTAGACAACGATTTGAGAATCACTCGAGGGGACAGAGGGGAGTACCGGATTTTCGTAAGAGACTGTGTCTAACATTTCTTAGCATATTACATGCTTGAATTCTAGACTAGTCTGCAGTCTAGTATTCATTAATAAGCAGTATAGTCTGAACGAAAAGTTGTTTCATTGTTGTTAAGCATAATTATAATGTACTTGAATGAGTTTGTTCCTCCTCGTACAACTGTATCATGTACATCGCTTGACAGCACAGCAAGCTTAACAAACTATGCCAACTTGCTACAGATTTTTGCCTCCAGAAGCGCATCAAGCGAATCTATCAACCCTAACAGAGACGATCCTGCCACCAATAGTTTTGTTGTTCATTCTTTCGACTGCCAACTCTGCCGATTTGCGATCAGGGAATCGGACGATTCCAAAACCACGTGACCTTCCTTGGCTGTCAAACACTACATCTGCCCTTTCTATTTCACCGCAGTCAGCAAATGCATTTTTCAATTCCTGCCATGTGCAGTCCCAAGGTAGATTATGCACGACGACTTGCAATCCACTGCTAAAACCAGGCTGCCCTGGTGGAGGCGGGCGTGCCCCTGCCCAATTTTGTCCTCCTGGATAAAAGCCACCTCGACCACGAGGGGGCATCATCTGTGGTGGAAAACCCTGATATGGACCTCCAGGCGGAAGGTAGTAACCCATAAAAGCCTCAGGTGGGATTGGACCACTAGCACCATAGTAGCCTTGCGATCCCACATGTTGGCTCGCCAGGGGCCCTAGGGGAGACTGTCCTTGGAAAGATGATGGTGCCCTACTTGGAACAAACCCTGCCTCCGGACTCATGCCTCCAAACACCCCCATGGGGGCATTGGACGCTTGAGCTGGTGATTGATACCCCAAAGGAGGAGCCCCACCAGGTCCAGTAACGTGGTACGCCTTCTTCTTTCCATCATCTCCAATTACCAGATCAAACTCCACTTGTTCATCTTCTCGAAGACTCCGAAAGCCATCTGTTTCAATGTTACTCTGCAATCCAAAAGAAAGACATCGATCCAAGACGTTGTTTCCATTTTAAAAGGGTTTTTTTTTCACAGTCGAATGGACATCCCTGCCGACGCACCTGGTGTACGAAAACCTCATCCTCCGTCCCATCCACGGTAATAAACCCATAACCTGCAGGCACGCATTCAGTTCAACACTTGGTCGTCTCTTGTTACGCTCGTTCCTATACCCCTCCCCTTTATCCTTCTTATTTTTCGAACAAACAGTTGTCAATTTTCTTTCTATTTCTTTCTTTTTTCGCGACGATCGAGTCAGATGCGTGCATGCCGTGGATCCATCCACACCCACCTTTTGTACAATTAAACCATTTCACATGGCCCCTCATCTTCCTCTGAGACTGCACTTCCTCCCCTCTCGTTACATCTTCTCTTCCCTCGGCTTGAGACACACTCTGCATCTCCATCCCGCTTCCGCCTCCTTCAGCACTCCCTAGTCTCCCTTCCCCAGCTTCCTTCGTATCATTCTTCCCTTCTTCTCCTGCCAGCATAATCACTCGGCACAGTCACTCTCGCGAAAGCACCGGTACTGTCAACCAATTAATCTCTTGAAATCCTTCTCCTTCCCCGTTCTTCGCCCAGCAAACTATCACTTTCAACCTTGCAGTTCCATGCTGCTGCAGCAGGTGATGTTCAACAC
Organism: Picochlorum sp. 'soloecismus'; assembly: GCA_002818215.1. Taxonomy (NCBI): domain Eukaryota; kingdom Viridiplantae; phylum Chlorophyta; class Trebouxiophyceae; genus Picochlorum; species Picochlorum sp. 'soloecismus'. The sequence continues at coordinate 170,849 of PJAJ01000019.1, read as the reverse complement.
TTTCACGGGCGGGCAAAGTCCTAAAATTCACTCCCCAGGTCTCCCCCACCCTTGGAGCTCCAGAAAACCAAAATAAGAGAAACAACACTGGTTTCCTACTTTATCTTGGCGACAGAGCAGACTTCATGCGGCGATCACACCTATCGTATCCTATCCAATCTGGGGAACCCAGAGCCTGTCTCGAGCGCACCAGAGCACACAATTAGGCACTCGACTAGGCAAAATTTAACCTCCTTTAGAATCCTTCAGACACGTTTTGCAAGGCTCGGGAGTAGAAAAGAAATCAATCAATCAGCCGGTCAGCAGAGTGATAGAATCCTAGAAGATAGGACAAGATCGATTTTGCCTCAGGATTTCATTTCATTTCGTTTCTAGGATGTGGCACCAGGATGTTGCGCCGGTCGTTTCATCCCTTTGATGGGCCCATCTTTCCACCCATCAGTGCTGTCCGAGACGGCCCGCGTACATGCCTCTGCGCTGCGCAGGGCCCCGGGGACCCGACCCGGCTCTCGTGCGCGGCGTCCGGCACACATGCCGACGTTCTGACTCGAGGACGACTCCAACGGACCGAACTTATGCAAACTCTCAGTTCAGTGAGACTAACAACTAGTAGAACCAAGGACCAAGAATTTTCATGGTTGTGTGCGATACAAGAAGAGCAAACCTGTAGACCAGTCGACTACTGTACCGTGGTAACCACACGAGCATGAAGAAGGCACAACTGGTCAAGAACCCTGATGGTCGATCAACTGACTGCATTGCTATGGCTGAAAATTCTTCTACCAATGTAATTAGAGTTGAAAATGGGTCCTCCAATGGTCAGGAATTGTACGAAGACAGACTGGGTCGTAGGATGAACAATGAGAAGAACTCTCCTCTGGACGAGTTGGACGAGGTGGCTCGAAGGGAAGGAGAGCAATTAAAATGGCAGTTTCAGAGTATACATAAGGAATATGCGTCAGAGTATTGCAAGGATAAGCTAGTTAAGGTGGGTGGGTGGGAAATCGATTCTTTCAACTATTCAGTCACCTGAATCATTGACCCATGGATGCGGTCCATTTTTTGTGTATGATTGTTGCAGGATGCAAAAAGCATGGTTGACAGCGATACAGCTTCCATGGCAATGCACGATACGTTTGCGTCCTACAAGGTAGGTACTTTTGTGTGTCCCAACAACAGCAGTCGTGGTTGAACTCTCTCCTATTGCACCAATTGACCGATCTAGCACGCGCCCAAGTAGTAAGAACAAACGCAATGTATTTTAATTGCAGACAAAATCATCAGACGCGGTGGATGCGAAGGTGCAGTACGCATCGAACGCAGATGACTTGAAAGTGATTCAAGCAACTGAAACCTATGCAGCTTCTGGGGGCCTTCTTCCCGTGGGCGCTTGTGAGAAAAATGCTGCCACCCCTGCCAAGGACTGGCTAGAGAGAATGAAGGAGGAGGATGCAAGGATGCAGCGTGCCATGGTACAGAACGACGGGCAGATGTTTCATTCGCAGTAGTGTGCATACTTTTTTGTACCTTGTTTTTTTCATCCTGTTGCGTCTGTGGAATCCCTCCACATCAAACGTCTGTATCATTATTACCATTGCTTGCGTTGTTTTACGCTAGAGGAAATTAAAAGATAAAGTCAATTTCTATACATGTATGTATGTACTTGGCGCTGGAAGAGAAGTCCCGTTTACACCTCCACCTTGAGCTGACGAATTCCCAGCTCTGCCAAGCACCTTTCATACGCTGCCCTATCCTTGTTTCGCAGGTAGATCAACAGCTGCTTCCTCTTTGACAAAACAGTCATCAGGCCCCTCCTGGTGGAATAATCCTTCTTGTGGATTTTCAAATGAGCCGTCAACTGTTGCACACGGGCCGAGAGACGGGCAATTTGAGCCTCTGGCGACCCGGTGTCAGACTCGTGGCGTGCGAATCCCGCAACTTTACTCAAGTCGGTCCCCTGTCCGCGGTATCTGGCACTGCAACAAATCCATTGCATCCCATCATTAACATTAATGTGTCCATATACTTTCTTAAGAGTACTGAGAAAAAAAAGAAGAACACACGTCCAGGGTAGGCAGTGCACCACCGGCCCGGCCCATATCCGTCAATATTCGTCGCGGCCTTCTTTTTACCCACACGGTTGCAGACTCCCATCACGCACAATGCACCATTTCCACCCCATTCGCCCTTCTCGACACACACACACACACACACACACACACACACACACACACACACACACACACACAGTAGAGATAAACAAAACCATCAAAATTCAGAGAAAAACATGCGCACCTCACTGGCTGAGCAACGCTACGGCGCACTGCCGGCCTGCTTGGGGCCACGACTGCCGTGCCCCGAACAACAGCTGCACACATACATTCACATTCTTAGATCACAAATATCACATGATTGATGAATGGATACTACACACACTCTCCACGTGGTGCCTACCTGACTGTGTCTGCACGCAGAGAAATCCGGCCATGTTCTTGCTCCTTCGGCTGGAATGCTACCACAATGTGTGACTGATTTCTCGAGTTTAGTGGTGACAACAGGGAGTGACCAATTTAGATACCGATGAAAATAAACGAAATGGCTACTGGCCAGCATTATGATGATCATGGACCCACCGCTGGTGCGCGTGCGTGGAATTGATTCCGCCCACACCTATATGTGGGATCCCATTGGCCGAGGTCGGCCTAGTGGGACCCGGGTGCGGACGTGGCCACATACGTATGCTGCATGCTACAGTGGTACTGATACGTGCAGAGTACCCCATGGTAATAAGAAAGCACATATATATAGGACACGATCAGTAAGTGTGTGTGTAATATGGTACCTTGCGTGCTTGCACATATATTTCTATATATACTATAAGATGTTTGGATCATCGTACTAGGTGTTTGCAGCATGTTGAGTTTGAGTTGTTTCGAGCATGTTGCGGCCATGTCTTGGGAGAAGCTAATTTGGTTTTGCGGTCTATAAGAACTGCAGCAGTGACGATAATTGAAATTTTGAGACTATTTTACGTGTTTTTGGAGGATACTTGGAAATTTTTGGCCGGAATACTTGGAAACAGTACGAGATGGCCGACTCCCATTCCCCTTCGCAGCCGTCAAGTACGGCCAATCCCGTCGAGATTCCTGAAGTTTCTGAGACTAGAGATCCATCAAAATCTACTACACCAAAGCGAAAATCTGACAAAAGAAAGAAATCCACGGTACGCTGGCGCGATGTTGTCAATAAAGACGTCCTCACGCCGAAGGATAGGTACCCTCTGCTGCACTCCAAGAAGCTCCGTGTCCTTGATTTGGATGATGGGGAGATCCAAAATCTATGCACCACTTTGTATGATGATTATGTGAGTCGTAGCACCATGGTGGACACTCTGCAAGAGCGATGTACCTCCTATGAGAAGCGTATAGGCGACCTCAGGGCCTCTGAGCATTCAAACAAGCATGCCTTGTGTGTGCTAGGAGCACTGGGACAGGCCATTGATCCTTTGCTAGAGTCCTGTGAACTTTGTATGAGCAAAATAGATCACATGTACTCTCGTGTTGCCTCCTACAGCAGAGAAGTGAAGAAGTACGTGGCCCATTTGAGCGCAGGACAAGGTGCTCCCACCCTGGACTTTGAGGAGGCCTTTGGACCTGGGTCGGTTGATGCAGGGCCACAGGATGGCAATCTGAGTGCACTTGCCCTTGCAGCGGATACTGATGACGCCCCTGAATTGTTATTACACGCGAAAGCGCTGCGCACTTCGGCACATGGTGGCACGGGCTCGCAGTTCATCATGCATCTCATCAAGGTAGAAGCTGGTGATGGCACACTTGACAGCCAAGAGCGCCTCGTTGTATCCGGGCTGTACGTTCTACAAATGGAGCTCCGCAGCATGATCGAATATATAAGTAATAAGAAGGTGAGTGACATGAGCAACATGGTCAAAAACGCAAGGTACAGGGTGACTCTGATGAAGGGTGTTCTTTTGGCCAGCTTGGCCCAGAAGCATGGTTCAGCCATTCACAGCTATTTATCGGACAAGTTGCCCGATAACGCCTCTCAGGGAGTCCGATTTATTCATATTAGCGATCTGGAGGGGATAATGGAGAAAATTATTGTGAGCAAGGGGGTTGGTGCCCGCCAGAAGGAGTGTCTAATGTCCCTATGCACATGTCTGCAGCAAAATGGTTTGCAGCAGGAAATGGACCCAGATCGACTGGATATCGAAGGTGACAATGCTGGACCCGGACATTTGAATGATAATATTATATATATTAATGATGAGGTAGATTTCTTTTCCAGGGCTCGCGCCCGAGGTGAGTGATGGAGCATTGATGGAGCATTGTGTCCACCACAGGGTGGCAGGCTGTACAGCCACATGTGGTGGTTGGCAGCTTGGTAGCGTTTCTTCTTCCAGATATTCGGCAAGCATACGTATCAATTATTTTTTATGTTGCAATGATATTTTTTGGGAGATCTGGTTAACTTTGTTATGAGTATATGCGCCTTTTGAGCATGCTTCCTTGATGTAACACTTCCTAGACACCCTGCAAGAAAACCTTGCTAGCCTCTATCACCGAGATGGGGGTCGTGGACTGTCGTCCATACTATTCCTACAGATTTTGATGGACTATATACCTGTATTTAAATCGTTTTAAGAAGCCGCAACTGCCATCATACGTCACTTCTGCTGGGTTGCTTGTGCTGTGCACTTGGCACCAGGGCTATCCAACATTTGCCAGCGGTATAAATCAACATACGCGCAGGTATATTTCAAGAAAGTCACTGGTATCGAATATGCACACCTTTATTAGAATGCAGAAGGTGACATACTGGCATTTCGGGGAAATCAGTGGGTTAGAGACCAACTCTAACCTCAAACAAAAACAAGTTGCTGGAGTTGGCCAAATGAATCAAGTTGCCCCAAATATCACTTGATCTGCATATTAATACTAGACGCGCCCGCAGTACAATTTGAAAAGCATATCAACCCATATGCAATCGCGTTTTCAGCGATTTATAATGCTGCCCAGCCTCAGGACCCGTTGAATGGGAGTCCTTGCTGTGAGGGCGTGTGGTACGATATGGCATTGACACGCCAAGATCTCATACTGCCTGCATTCTGCCCACACGAAACGGTTTTTCAGGCTATAAAAGGTACTTAGAGGAAGCCTCTTGGGTGAAAATATTTGTTTCCCGAAAAATTAAGGGGTTTTGCTTGTTTGGCAACTTGGGCCGATATGACTTGGCAGATACGTTGCGCTCGTTGTCGTGCACGCATTCACGTTTAATGTACATATTTTAGCATCTAATATAGTACATTATATTTGGAATCCCAGGACCACCGAAGAAGTACGAGATTTGGCCACGTTTCGCCGCTCCAGACACAGATGTCTATCTGTCACAGGGTGTAAGGGTATAGGGTTCACATGTGCATGCCAGAAATTTGATGCATAAACCCTGAAACAGGCCTCTAAACCCTGCGCACAGGGTTTACATGCACTCTATATACCCTGTAAAAAGATGTATACCCTGATGACACGCTATTGAAGGCTGGAGCACCGTCTAAACAATCGTTGCAATGGGACCCCGTCGACTTGAAAATTCAAATTGGTCGTAGGGTATATCATCGATGGAGGGTGCTTTCTGGTCACAACATTGGTCCACAATGGAACATAATATACTTAAAATACCAGATAAAATAGAAGAAGGGAAGTAAGACTCGTTTTGAGAGGGAAACATGCTCGCTGAATGCCGAAGTCCAACCTCTGGCCGAAGTTGACAAGGGGACCGGCGGTAACCTCTCGAAGATGCACCCTCCTCGACTCTTGCTATATTCGGAGGATATTTTAAATATATTTACACTCATATAGTATGCGATGGTGGGATGTGACGCGCATACTCGGTGAAATAGCGCAGCTTAACATGCACCTCAGCGACAGGGTCCTTGTTGGTCACTGACATGCTCGGCAGCCCCACTTGTTTGACGTTTTGGGCGCTATCGCTGCCCAATCGTGCACAAATGCAAGGAATAAGGGGTTCTGATAGCAAGCACACGCGCTCTGATGGCCCCACACAGCCGCTTTGGCGATGCACTGTTGGCTAGGGCTGCATCATTCTCTACCTAGACTACCCTGCTCTGGCAGCCCTTGGATCTCAGCCCTGGCTGCCCTCGCCATGCTAAAGTTTCTTTTTCTAAGCTTTTTGAAGTTCCAGTGCGTCATAAAGAGCATGACCATGGCCATAAACGGCTTCTGTGACATCCTGGAGAGCATGGATTTCAAACGCTTGAGAGCCGAGTTGTTCTGCTCTGCTACCTGCGAGTTCAGTCGCTTAAATCGCTCGTTGGTATACCGTTTTATCATATAACCTTGACTGCACGCTTTGTGATTGCTCCAATGAAAGGCATCTACCAGGAACACGGTGTTCATGAAGAACCATGGTGCCCTGTTCAAACAGTAGTCCTGTAAAGCACAGGCAAAGTCGTAGATGACCACCTCAGGCGGCTCTAGAAGGTAGCATGTCATAAAGGTAAACGGATCATTCCTCCCTTCCGAAGATTTGATGATAGAAGTGTAGTACACGAAGCCATGCTCGCAGAGGATAGTGAACAATCCACCCGTCCTTGCCCCTGGCTTGTTGAATGCATGCTTGCAGCCTGCTTTATCCCCTTTTATGTCTGTGACCTCGTCATCATCTTTTTTGATGTCACTTTCATACACTGGACGCTCTCTCAAGCGCGGGAGGCCGCTAAGTACCCCAGAATGCAGGTATGACCCATCTGCCACAGAAATCCTGGTGGGATCCTCCACAGAACTGCCCAGTTCCCTCATCACGTCGTACCCAGGCTCCTTCATATCAAAAGTAAATGCTACTCTTTCTAATAACTCGGTGGTCAGGGGCAGCCAGGCCTCTGGTAGCTCTGCAAATCCGTCTTGCTGGTTCAAAAGGTCAAGCAGGGCACCAAGGACAGGGGAATGCTGGCTGGCTTTTGCAATCGAGCTCCCCGAGACCCTCTTCGATGCCAGACACCCTTGAAGATCATCTAATAGACATCTAGATATATATGATACAACCGGAGAGTCTCCCTGCAAGGAGTAAAGGAAGTTGCTTAAAGCCTGCCGTTTAGGGCTCTTCCAATCCCAATCTTTCCCCTTAGTATAAGCCCATTTTAGGAATGAATCAATCTTCCAGAATGCCGCAAGTTGAATCATATCGCGCAGTTTGTCAAACGAACTATCCTTACTGCCAGGGAATGAGATCCACTTGCTAAAATCCCTGAGCAATCTAGATAGCCTCCTCCTGTTGTGCTTGGTGCGCTGTAGACGAGGCACGACGTTTAGAAAGGCCCTGTCGACCCTTTTATGACGCCTGGGTACCCATTTTTCATCTGTAGAACGGGTAGCAGCTGCCGCAAAGCATGCATTGGACCGTATTGTCATGGAGGTGCCATCCATGATGAGGACCTTTGGACAGTCCTTGCAGTGTGGACACAGAAGCGGGTTCTCGGGCTCCTCAGCTCCTCCAAAATCTTCAAAGCGTGGTTTTAGGCACCTCCCTAGGTTATAGACCGCACTTCGGAACAGAGAAGCACTCATAAATTCGAATTTGCACTCTCCATATTCGACAGCATCAGAGTACTGTTCTCTGAGCCTCTCGCATCGTGATTCAAGAGAAGCGCCTCCTTCAAACACTGATTCTTCTACTGATGACTTAATAAGGTCCAAGTCGATCACCATGGTGCTGGAAACCCTCCACAAGCCGTCATGCACCCCAATATATGGTATGCGGCAACCGACTCTTCGGTTGGGGCAGTCCAGTGCATAAAGGGGCCTCTCGCAGCTGAACTTAAATGGTTTGAGATACACAATAGCATTTCGTCCTTCTGAAACAATCCCAGACTCGCCATACGCCTCGCCACAATGGCAGGAATGCTGGGGGAGTTGAGGGCAGAGCCGATCAATGGGATCATACTGCTGCCCTGCTGGAGACACCCAGGACTCCAAGCCAACCATATCAATTCGCCGAACCTGATCTCTAAGATCATTTGAATATGGAAAAGGAACTGAGACGGCCTTTGGATGGTCGTGGATGTACCGCTCAACCACAGACATGGCTTCATCAACTGGTTTAAACATCTGGATGTCACCCTCCTCACAGTCATCACCATCCGCTGCATTCTGCACCATGTCCTCCTGATCAATACCTAAAATGTGTTGTACATGTTCGCAATTATAGCTTTCATGGAGATCGCAACGCAAACCCCTGCTTGTCTGTTGCCTGACAAACGCTTCCTTATAGTAGTATCCAACAAGGTCGCCATTCCTCAGGGACAGCTTGACGACCCGCGATGCATCCTCGAACTCGACGCTAGATAGCCTTATATAATGTTTCTTCACGTACTGGACATGCACGCAAGCGCCTGTGTCGTGGAACGTGTCACATGTGCATGACAAGCAACCTGGGTGGCCCTGCTCCCCATACACCCTGGCCAACATACCATGATGCAACGTCTCCCCTGCTCCAAATCTTCTGGAATCAGCGCATGCCCAATGTAGAGTACGAGTACGGCCATAGTAGCTGTAGCATAAAGGTGTCACGGGCATATTCCTTAGCAGCTCAACCTCATGCTCATACCACTCTAGAGATCCTGGGGCCCATACCTCTTCGCCATTCCACCTTTTCCTTTTATTCCCCGTACCACCATATAATTTTTGATTTTTTGACTGGCGTCTTTTGATCTCTGGTGCTATATACAAGGGAGTTAGGGGCATTTTCTGGAAGCAGGTCTTCAACTCGGCAGGCCCCAAGAGATTCCTTAATTGCCTCATATTTTCCGCTTCACAAGGATGGATCTTACACAAACTTTTAGATCCTAAAACTGACAAGAATATAGGAAGGTCAAAACTGCGCTCTAGGGCATGCCAGCGGGTCTGCAAGGAGCGAATCTTGTTGTTCCAGCCAAGAGCAACTACCTTCTTGTTGGGCTGGTCTCCACGGAACATAATAGAGTCTACGCACTTTGAACGCATACCTAAAGGATCCATACCTGTTACAGATTTATATTGAGACCGAAAAAGGCGCATGAACTCGGCATAGAGCTCTTCCTCACCCTGAAGACATATGTTGGCACTGCAGCAGAACTTCACTGTCCTGTTCGAGCTCATCCACGCCAATATGGCGCAAGAAGCCCCAAGATGCTCCAATAAGTATTTAATGTGACCCCAAATTTTCTCCATCTCCCCATCTAGGGCCGCCGCTTGCCTGCAACCCGACGACCAAATGGGTGATTCCTAACAGTAAGCAAAGTCCGCTGAAGGCTTGAGGAACAGGTTAAGGCCATCGTGTCTTCTTATATCCAAATAAATTCAAAAATGTCGAAGAATAAACGCCGCTATATAGCCTTATACCGGGCTGAGATCGCACCTGTCGAAGCCACTCTCGCTGCCATCGCGGCGGAACGTAGCCCCTCCCGAAGCCATCGGAGCAGCAGGCCGCCTTATTCTCACAGAATGTCTTACAAATATACTAAGTCATTTTTTGACAAGAGCACGATGAGGGTGATGCACCACATAACGCGTAAGCTCCCCAATTAAAAAGGTCGACGGTCTCCCCAGGATTATTACCTTGGGCCTGTGTACGTGCACCACCACCAAATTGATTTCCACAGATCTGTGCTCTACGTAAAGCACTCTACCCAGCAAGGTTACGGTCATACCTACCGCTAGAGCGACGTTTGAGGAATGACTGGCTCTAGAGCCGGAGATCTCTGCGATGAAACTGGGGAACCCGGGATTCGTGCCGATATTCTAGGTAGGACGTGTCACCCTGATCAGGGCGTTGTGTCGGTACATTTTATCGAGGTAAGGTTCCAAGCCTGCAGTTCACGAGGCCTTTATCTTACGAAAGGGATTCTGGTTGATCAAGAGAGTATACACGGGTGCCCGTCTATCGATAGATCGTTTTATTTACACGTGGGTGTATGCAGCTGCAGCTGATTCAGATTTGAGCATGCCCTGGCAGGATGGATGACGAGGGCTCGTGTCGTGCATTCCTATGCAGGAGGTGGTGGATCGAGACCGACCCGGTGGCGTACGCCAGGCGTGGTGGGTCTCGATTCCACGAGGATGCCAATTATATATACCTGGCAACTTGGCAATATTGCTCTAATGAGATGCAAAGTGAAGAGAACTTGAGAAACAAAAGAGCTCCCCTTGGCCCGGACTACGGGGTGCTAATTAAGACAATTATCGTTGTACATAATTATATAATTATAAGCGTCCATCTCCACATATACCGAGGACCGACGTAGACGCGCGTCTAACGTACGTTACGTAACGTAACCTCCTCCTGATCAGGATATTATAATTCAGGACAATCAAACCGGTGTGATTCACAGCCGCTGGCTGAGCCTGTGTGGAGCATATAGCCAAAAAAAAGCCAAAAAAAAAAAAAATCAGCAAAAAAAAAATGATTTGAATGTATCGTGATTTACCGATGTGGGTTTCATCGTATATTTCTGTTCGTGGATCCGTGTAAGCAACAGTGCCGTGGATCAACGTGGGTTCATTCTGGAAGCGAGGGAGGAAATTGCTGGGGTGGCTACAGGTAGGGAGAGCGGATGCTAGTCTAGGGATATGGACGTATCCAAAGATACATTCTCTATAAAATATCCAGATGGGAAATATAATGGGAAGAAAGGTGAGAGTGAGTTTTTGTGACGTGAGGTACAAAATCTGTGGGAGCGACACTATATGGATTCTCGTTGTTGCTTGAACTGCGTCGCAGTCCGGCGATGGGTGTCTGGTACCATCGTACGTCCTAGTGATAATGCAAATCCTGAACGTGCAGGGAGTCTGGTTACGACCGCACTGCATGTGTTTTCAATTATGGTTGGACCAGGGGTGCTGGCTCTTCCCAGTGCCGCAAGCTGGTTAGGGTGGGTGTTTGGTCCGATACTGCTGACTCTGTTTTATGTAACATGTCTGTTAGTGAGCAGCATGTTGGTATCAGTGTACGAGGTGCGATGTTTGGAATGCTTTACTTCATTTTTGTCTGGCACGTTTCGACTGTGCCAGCATGCTTGTGGAAACACAGACGTGAAAAAACGAAACGTGTTGATGATTGGTTGGTGCAGGTGAACGGAGTGTTTCACTCTAGATATCATCATGCAGTCAGACACATCCTGGTATGTGTACTCACACTGTTCTGTTGATATAATAGCATTTGGGATATTTTTTTCCTGACATTGTTAAGAGCGTTTTATCAAGAGTGTTTCAAAATGATATAAATAAGTAGAGATGAGGAGGGTATCGTGTTTTGTTATTATGCAGTCTCCCAGTCATGCATTGGCCGTGAGTATTGTGCAATTGATTGTACTCCTGTTGGTGTGCATTTCTCGAGTTATAACTGCAGCTAGAGCGATGCAAAATGTGTCAAAACTAGTTTGTACTCATAGCGGATGCTTTTCCTCATACGCTGCTTTTTGTGCAATCTTTGGGGGGGTGGAAATACTGCTAAGCGTGGTTCCTAGTTTGGAAGAAGCGTCTTGGATATCTGTTTTCGGGTCATCGTGCAGTATGGTGTACCTCTTGATTACAATTGTGTTGGGTTTTATAAAAGGTATGTCCAAGCACGGTGTGAGCTGACTCCCTTTCTTTTTCCCATTTGTTTGGGGGAAACAGGGTTGATGAATCATGGTCTGTAAATTGCACACAAACTATTCGTGCAGCTGGCAACTTGGGAGGAACAGCTTTCGGTAGATCATCCAGTACAGCAGATAAAGCGTTCAATGTGATGGCATCTATGGGGAATGTTATGCAGTCTTACACCTGTGCACAGTTGCTGATGGAGATACAGGTGTGTGATTGGGTTTTGTGTTGGTTCGTGTGGTTTGATAGTAGCCAATACTTGGTGTTTATATTAAATGAATGCATTATTACGTGAATAATAAATTAATTAACGCAGGATACATTGCGTCAACCTGGTGCCGCATCCAAGACCATGAGGAAAAGCTTGGCCATTTCCCAGACAGTTGGATTCGTTTTTTATGCCATGGTCATGACCAGCGGTTACCTCGCCTTTGGCAATGGTGAGATGTCAAATCATCTATATGTTGGAATATCATGTATTTGATCCTGCTTATTTTTTTCTGCAGATGTTAGTGGGTTAATATTGTCATCTTTTTATTCACCAGTTTGGCTCGTTTCCATTGCAAACACATTGTTAGCTATAAACATGCTCGCCAGTTTTCAGCTTCTTGCGCAAGGGATCTTCGAAACAGTGGAGAGTCATATTAAAATGCATCTTCTCCGCCGTAAAGCTGAGAAGGAAGGTCTGGACGTGGATGCTGCCTTGACAGGATCAATATCCGATGACTTGGATCCAATCGCAGAAGCAGAGCAGGAAGCAATGGCCGACGAAGAGAAACCAAAACGACAACCCCCAAGATTCGCTGAACTGAGGAATATTAAAAGTTACAAAAAGTACAATATGAGCATGGGGTTCAACAAAGTGCACGAGATAGGTGTTGAAAAGAGGGCATACAGTCGTCTTAGCATGAGCATGAGGCGCCCTTCAACAGCAACCACCAATTCTGGGGGCGTGCGTGCTTCGAAAAGATATACAACGGATTTTGAAGATTTTCAAGACAGTATGTCTTTAATTAAACATTCCAGCACAATGATGCGCTTGAATACGGGTTTAGCAAATGAAGAAGTGCCGGAAAATGCAGAGCATTTCCTGGTTCCTGCTTGGATTCGGTCTGTGTCTCGTACGCTCTACGTCCTTATTGCCACTGGTCTTGGTATCTGCCTTCCAAATTTTACAGCTTTCATTGGCTTTCTGGGGGCCTTCAAGTGCGCTGGTGTCGCCTCTCTCTTTCTCAAAAAGTTGCATTGATGAACCATGGCATTCAATATTGATCTGGTTGTACTTGTGCTCTGCAGTTTCTTTTTGTTGAGCGTCATGTGGCCAACACTAATGTACCTTAAGGTTTTCCAGCCTGGAAGAAATCTCACTTGGTTATTGAAAATTCTAATCGTTACGATATTCCTGACTTCTCTTAGTGCCTCTATTGGAGCGTTCCGTGATATGGTCTTGACATGGATAAATGACCTGTAGAAATCTCTATCCCGTTTGAAAATTGAGGTAAATTATGTCTCTCAACACGACATGATATATACAGGATGATATTCGCTGCAGTATTACATCTGATATTTTGAATTAATATGCGTTTGGAATAACCAAATCAGTTTTTGATGATTCAATCAATCACTATGGCAAGGAGATTCATTGAGCCCCAACTCCTCTGCTAGTCTATCAACGAGAAGCATTGAAGAAAATTTAACATCATGTTTCATATCATACCAATAATTTACAACTATTGTCATCTCGTCTGTCGGTCCATGATGAATTTCATGCCACCAGCAAGCAGGAATATACAACACATCTCCAGCACAGACCTTCACTTCTAATGGCTGCATCCCATCTTGACGCAGTTCCTTACAACTAGAGCAGTAAAATCCCTCTCTACTATGGGATGAATCATCTAGGCATGTGCATGGCATGATTGAGCTCCATAGGACAACCTCATTGTCTGCATTTCTGTTCAGAACAAGCCCACCAGCACCAGCCTCCTCGAACGTTGCCACAGGGTATCGCTTCAACTTCATTCTATACGATTCTGTAGGAGGAAGCAGCCTGACAATTTTACAGCCGCGAACCACCACGTAAATGTTTTCGAAATGATCCCTGTGCCATGATGTTTTGCTAGGTTTTCTCCCTATCCATAAATTGATTGCTTCTGGCTCGTTTCCAAAAGCCTCCTCCGCCCATTCGATTCTACGTTCGACATCATCAAGCAGCACTGGCAATTCATATGTGAGCGAACTATTCTGCTGCTGCAAGTATGCTACTAGACCATCACCAGTCTGGTTGAGTAGCAATTCAAAGAAAACTCGCAATGGCACCTTTCTGCTGCAAGGAAGCGCAAAGAACTCGTCATGTGGGCAATCTGCTAGACCATCAGGGGTCAGAGCAGTAGTCACTTCAACATCTCCTGCCTTGGAAAGCAGATATTCATCGTCAAGCCAACGCTCCCTGGCATGCCACGCTTGCTGGACAGTTCTCTCTTCTTTCACCAGCAGTGGACGAGACGTGCTAACAAACTCCCGTAGAAACGATATAGAGTCAATACCAAATTCTCGGGATTGCACAGTATCACCGATGCCAAAATCTCTGGTGTCTCTGGCGTGTTGGCGTAGAATGGATTCTAGTCCGGTTACTGATGTACCATCCATTGGTTCATCGCATTACCGGTATAGAGAGGAATACATCTCCCCGCAGTTTTATTTGATATATTGATAACAGCTCAATCCATGCACATCTTCAGGATTATTTGCACAGAAGAAGGTCTAGGGGAACCTACAAGAAATTCACTTCTCATGAAAACCTAGGGTACCTGTGATGCGAGTTCGACGAATCGGCTGGTCCGGACCTTCCCCATGAACACAATGCTTGGATGGGAAGCAAGGCCTAAAATGGGAAACGCAGGCAAATACCCACGACACTCCAATGCACAATCCTCTCGCATCTCCCACTCCATTAAATTTAATCTTTAGAATTTTAACTTTACATCTTGATAGATATATGATGGCCACAAATTGTTTTACAGTGAGCCAGGCTGGGACCTCCGTCTGCCTCAGAAAGGTACGCCGACGACACCAAATTCTGTCGCTTTGCTCAATATCGAGTCTTTGGGGAGGGTTTTGAAGATCTCATTGTAGATAATATGTTATAATATGAAATCTGGAGTCGTTACATTTGGAGTGGTGGTATTGCAGAGCCGAAGCAATGTGGTAGGATACCCTGTGGCGCCTGTGCTGCGCCATGGAACGGCGAGGAGAGTCAGCGGAACTTGCCATGGTACGATTACCTGTCTAATTGCTTTCATTAGAATTAATATGGGAAATGTGGTTACTTTTAAACGTGGATATCATGGGAATGGTCGTGCTTGCGACCGAGGTTGTGGTCGTGGCCGGCAGCAGGAGAGTGGGCGGTGGATAAAGGGATGACTGCCACCTTGAACTTGAGGCTTTGATCCAATAGGCCGACAATACCCGTTGATTAGATTTGTACCGATTACATGCATTATATGCTTACCATACTGGTACTGATGTGAAAATAATCTTTTGACATGGCTAACTCGTCGTTTTTTGCAGCTGCATCTGTTGAGAGCCTGGGTAGGGATAAATGGAATGACACATACTACCCAACTGGATCGGATGCCGCTAACGTGCACAAGAAGTGGTACATTGTGGATGCGGAAGGGCAAACTCTTGGAAGATTGGCTGCACTGGCTGCCGATCATATTCGTGGAAAGAATAATCCGGGGTATACGCCATCCATGGATATGGGGGCCTACGTGATTGTGGTGAATGCAGACAAGGTTGCCGTCACTGGTAGGAAAGAGCAACAAAAGCTGTATCATCGACACACCGTTGGGAGACCAGGTGGTTGGAAGAAGGAGACATTGGAGCAGATTAGATCCCGCATTCCGGAAAGAATTGTCGAGAAGGCAGTCAAGGGAATGTTGCCAAAAGGGCGCCTAGGAAACACACTGTTCCATCACCTCAAGGTGTACAAGGGTTCGTCCCATCCGCATGAAGCTCAGCAGCCAGTGGATATCACTAGCATGATTGATGGAAAAGGATTCTAAAATATTTTTATAGCGTATTGACATCATGTTTCAAAGCTCATAATGTAATATAACAAAATAGTTCAATTTAGCAGTTCCTGTCAGTTCAAAATGAAGAAATATTCAAAACCTCTTTGCTTTGCTTTGCATCGTGGCGTTTTTGCCACGATTTCCCAAAATATAGTACCTATATGACCACGTCAGTAATGTGACTGCAAAAATGATGCCGACCGAGGTCCACGCTATGAGTACTTTTGTGGGCCATGGTTGAGGGAAGAGGCCATGGCCAAACTTGATGACTGTCAGTGTCTCGACAAAAGCTATGGCAGCCGCAGTCCAAGCAAACGGACCAAGCTTTCTGAAAATATCTGTCGAATCTGATTCAATAAATTCGTAGTATTCCTGCGTATGAATCGATCAAATCCTTGGTCAAAACAATAAAGCAACCATATACAAACAAACAAAAACATCATATACCCTGCCGTACCTTCATTCCTGGGACAGCCATCAAGAACAATATCGACAGACGAATAGTGTTCAAAGGATTCCTGGGGGGCACCCAAAGCTCAAACTTCAAGAAGAAATGGTTTACTTCAAAAAGTAGGATGATAACTACAGGAAAGAAACATTGAAGACATCTTTTGGGACTCGAGAACACTTGCCACTGAAAGGCATCCAAAGAGTGTGGCGTAAACTGCATAATTCCTCTCCTCGCTTTGGCAAACAAGGTTGGTTGCTGTGAGAGTCCAGACCAGTTGTATTCTTTACTGTCAAAATATTTGACGGTCCACATGCCCGTCAAAATCCCTATAAAATTGCATACAGCCACATCTAAAATCCAAGAATCCCACCAGCATTCGTTAAAGTTGGGCAGCATGTGTTGAAACGTGAGTTCCATCAGCTCAAAGGTGATGCTGACAACCCAAAGCATTTTATAGTCCCTCAAAATAAGAGCCTTTCCCCACCAACCTAACGTATGAGCAACAACAAATTCATCAAAAACAGTAGCTTTAATGGTTTCCCAGTTGATTGTCCCATCTGGAAGAACAAGCGCACAAGATTCCCCATACGCTCTTTCTTCCAACTCCACCCCCAATTCGGGATACAAGTTCTGCAACAAGAATGCAGTGTTACTAAATAATAAAACCACGACCCCGAGGTGGTATATTAATTAATTAATTCATTTATTTCCTGCTTTGCGACGACATAGAACCACCCACCTTTAGAAATAAACGAGCATCATTCACATTTTGAAACAGCAAGTACACCATGAAGGAAAGGTAGCAAATCATAACGCCATGGACAAGCTTCCAAAAGGACGGGTGAGGCCTCACCATATGTGGAGTGGACGGCCCTTGTACAGTAGAGTACCCTAGATACACAAACACCACAGCCCAAACACCCTTTTTCGCATTTTCAAATGCTGTCTGTTTAGCACCCTGTGCAGTCATCTTTCGCACACTCGATTCAAACGGGTGGCTAAAGTGCGTCAGCGCAATCAACCCTGCATACCAGCAAAACACACTACAGAATACAATCTCAACCTTTCAGAGACATGCGCCGCATTGATGGCCTGCCCTGGAGCATTCTGCTCGTACGGCAAGAGCATGAACCAACAGTCTCGGTGAGGAATAGCACCCAACCGAACTAAACGTACCTAGGCATAGCAGCGTCACTGTTCTAGGAACAAAAAAGAACTTTGTCCATGGATCGTACTCATCTTTATGGTTTTGCTTTTTCGCCTTTTGACTCGCTCCAATACTCGCTCTGGTCCGCACTGCCATTTCCCGTCCCTACCTTGCACTGGTGGTTGGTTCAGATGCCAGATAACGTCGGGGTAATGATCACAATCACCCCAATACTAGGTTCAGAATATTCCTCAGAACGATATCTATCCAGTTTCTGATACGATAGATACAGATCAAGACTGCGTCGCTTCTGTGAGCGAGCTGCAGATGCTTTCAGCAATTCTAGGCAGAGATGTGTTACGATATTTCCACCCAAACCTACTCGTCCGATTAAATATTTAGATTTGAATCAATATTTAGTTTCGAAACTCTGCAACGAGTCATCCCTGGGAGTCGTTTTGTGAAGAAAGAAAGAAAGAAAGAAAGCTGATCAGGTCTGACCTGCTGGTCTGATCCAAGATGACTTTTGTGGGCATGCCAGGAGAAGAATGGATGACTTTCCATATGAGTAAAAATACTTTTGATTGATTACTACTTTACTGTACATCGCATTAAAAGATTCATGCTGCAGCAGGAGTGAAGCAAATTCGATCGTCGACATGCAATGCATGGCTTTGTGCACACGAGGCCTCAATTCATATAGTGGCTACAATTTGGATTGAATTCCGCTTCTATTATTACATATTGAAAGTTCATCACAGTTTTACAATTAATATAGAATTGCCGCTATGGCGAAGAAACAGCAGCAGATGCGCTCGTCCCAAAAGGTGTCAATGATGCGGGAGAAGAAGGCTGTCAGGAAGGAGAATGCATTTGAAAAGATAAGCAGTAAGAAGAAATTTAATCTTCTTGGTAAAAAAACGAAAGGGGATGTGAAGCGAACAACTCAACTGAGGTCAGATGCAGTGGAAAAGGTGGGTAGCCAGTAGGTAAAACGTATCCTCCAAGCGGATACGTTTGGAAATGCATCATTTTCTCTTTTGAGACGAAGAAAGTCATCGTGCTTGAAGGGCTGAATGCTAACAATGAATTTATGTAATGCAGAGAAAGAACACTTTGCTGGTAGAATATCGTCAGTTTAAGAAAAATAATGAATTTGTTGATCGACGGTTTGGGGAAGATGATGAGCATCTAACCCAAGAGGAGAAGGCCTTGCTTCGATTTCAAAAGCAGCGGATGAAAGACATGGCAGGATCAAAATTTTCTCTGGCGGAAGATGATGATGAAGGGGGGTACGAGGAGAAGTTGACACATCTTGGGCAATCCATTGATGAGCTGCCAATGGACAGGGCCTGGGAGAGGGAATTGGAGGAAGAGGGACGAGTTGGCCAGGATGCAACTGAGCTGTTAGAGCAATACAATTTTGGTGGGGGAGAAGATACCAATGATGAAGCTCCTCGACATAAAAGTAGAAAAGAGATTATGGAGGAGGTGATTGCGAAGAGTAAAATGTTCAAAGCTATGAAAGCGAAGCAGAGGGAAGGTGATTTGGAGGCAATTGATGCATTGGATGAAGCTTGGCGTAATCTCTCACAACGGAACGTTTCAGATATGATGAGGCCTAAAGGAAGTAGATATGACGAGAATAAGAAGAGTAAGAGCATGATGAGTGAGGAGGATAGGAAATTTGATTCCCTGACGAGGGAACTTGTCTTTGAGGCCAAAGCACATGCAGGTGATAGGACTCTTACAAAGGAGGAATTGGCAGAGTTGGAGAGAACGCGGTTAGAAGAGCTAGAGAAAGACCGTGTGGCGCGTGAAAAGGTGCGCAAACTGTACTTTTTGTGTTGTTTTTTCAAGTTTGGTTGTTGGTTTAATGTAATCTGAAATAGTGGTTCCTTCAGGGTGGTGATGATTTGGAGGATGACTTTGAAGGAGTACCATCAATAATAGCTGCAAAGCCCAAGGGAGGATACGCTGCTAGGAGAGCTCGACTTTTGGAAAAGCAAGACGCGTCGGAAAGCGAGCCTGATTCTGACCAAGAGGAGTTGGAAGAAGATGAAGAAGGGCTCAGTGCCGTGGAAATGAGGAGGAGGAAAGAGGCTGCTGGAGATCACCCACTTCAAGAGTCTTTCAGAGATATGGCGGCAAAACTCTTGGCGAGGCACGAAACTCATGGTACAGGAAAGCAATTTGACGAAAGTGAAACAAGTTCTGAGGAGGGAGAAGAAGAAGAAGAAGAAGAAGAAGAAGAAGAAGAAGAAGAAGAAGAAGAAGAAGAAGAAGAAGAACAGGAGCCACAGAGCATTCAAAGCACTGAGCATTCAAAGGAGATAGAATCTGAACATGAAGGAGAACAAGGACAAAAAGGGGAGGTACATTCAAACAGAAGAGAAAAAGTAGAGGGAGTTTCAAGAGATGCGGATGCCTTTAATATGACATTCACACCTGCAGTCCCAGCCTCATATGAAGAATTCCAAAATCTTATCGATGGACTGGATGCTCAAAAACTAGGTGAAATGCTTTCTCGAATCAGAGCATACAACGCCAAAGAGCTATCTGAAGGCGGAAGAAAAAAATTACAACTGCTATATGGCTGCATTCTCCAGCATTTTTCATCTCTTTCATCCATGTCACCATTGCCGTTTGACAAACTGGATGTGCTGACATCTCACATCATAGAAATCTCACCATTGATTCCTTTTTATTCTGGGATGCTATCAAGAGCTAGATTGGAGAGAGAGAATGCTAAGTTTAGAATAAAGCTAAAGGACGCCCTAGGCAAGGCAGATGCATGGCCTTCTTCCAGGCCCATTTTGCTTGCAAAGCTCTTATCCATGGTGTATCCAGTGACTGACAAGAGGCATCCGGTACTGACTCCCTTGAGCCTTTTTCTGGCTTCGAATTTGACATTCTGTCCGATCGTCAAACCAATTCACGCTGCAAAGGGATTGATAATATCTGAGATTTTGCACAATATTCATAGCAGGTCAGGCAGGATGGCACCAGAAACACTATCGTTTGCTGAAAAATTGTTGGAAGATTTCGTCCATTTTATTTCTTTGAACCAAGGGAATGAGGACTCGGGTTGGATGAAGAATTTCCCTAGGAGGAAAAAAAGTTCTCGCGCCGCATGCAACACTCTACTGGATTTACAAAAGGTACTCGCACCCACAGAAAATGAAGACTCTTCTTATTTTGATTCCCTGCAGTATTTGGACTCATTGCTCCTCGCACTCTTGAAATTTCTGCAAAAGGTATCAAAAAATTGGGAATGTGATGCGTATCCGGAAATATTTGAGTTTACGATTCATAAGCTGGAAGAGTTACAAAGGCATGCATCCAAAAAGGCGTGTCCATATAATGTGTCTGTGCTACAGCACGTAGAAGGTTTATTGGAACAGATTCGTTCCAAGGCTGAAGCCCGACAGAATTCCAGGAAACCCTTGTTTTCTTCTGGTATCTCTCGTCCTCCTGTGGTAAAACAATTTAACCCTAGATTCGAAGACGACTTTGTGAAAGGTAAAGACTACGATCCAGATAGAGAGAGAGCAGAAGAACGAAAACTCAAGAAACAAATCAGAAAGGAAGAAAGAGGCGCAATCAGAGAGCTTAGAAAGGATGCGGCATTTATGGCTGCTGTCAGAGATCAAGAAAAGGCTAGATTGCAGGCTAGACTGGACACTAGCGCTAAAAGAGCGATTTCATTCTTGCAGCAACAAGAGTCTGACTTTAAGAGTGGGGGCCAAGGTGGCATGTGGAAGAAGAAAAAAAAGTAGAAATTTCATCTGTTTTACAGACTGTGACGCAATACACGCATTTATTCACCATGTAATATACATTCAAAAATATCTATGGTACAACAATGGACGATTCTCGCACATATCAGGATCCATTACAGGCTCTGCACCAATACCAGACGAATCAACGTCATGTAGCAGGACACAATGCCTTTTCAAAACTTTGAGAGAATTTTCTGTTATCTTTCTGCATCCATTTATCTCTAATTTACGTAATTTTTTTAGTCTCTTCAATTCAAAAATACCAAAATCTGAAATTTTAGGACATCGCCGTACTGCAAGCGTGTGTAAATGAGGAAGGAAGCTTATAGAATGGAGACATCCATCATCAATTCTGCTTGTCATTGATACATTCAAAGCTTTCAGGGATTTGACATGCCGAAGAGATGCCAAGCCTGTCACAGTTGCTGCGTGTGAGCAGCCACACATATCGAGATGTTCTAATTTCTCCAGCATGTGAAGTTTCTCCAGGCCTCTGGATGACATGCCAGTGTACGATATATCCAAGCTAACAATATTTGCGCAACGTGAAATATATTCAAGACTCTTATTTCTTAATTGAGAGCATCTTCTCAGATTCAGAACTTTTAATTGCTTCAACTCGGATATACTTTTGATTCCATTATCTGTCAGTCCAGAGCAATATGACAGGTCAAGCCTGGTCAAACCTCTTGGAAATCCCTCTACCAGAGCATCAGACAGTCTGCTGTTCCACCCACAGTCCAGTTCCTTCAACTGTATCAGCTTTTGCAAAGACCTCGTTCCTTTCTCAGAAATACTTTGACACTCTGATATATCCAATCTGGTCAGGCTGGTCAAATTACAAGTCACAGCTTCAAGCACATCATCATCCACTCCATCTGTGCCACTAATGTTCAGCATGGTCAAGCCCTTCATACCTTGCAGCATGCCCACCAGGTCAGCCGATGAGAAATATCCACACACATACCCAAAATCCATCTCCTTCAAATGCTTCAATTTCTTCAATTGAGCAAGCCCCACTCCCGACATGTCTTCCCCCGACTCAAACAGGCTCAAGCATTCAAGCTGGGGCATGAAATCTGCTATTGCCTTACACATTTGATCATCCACGTTCCAACATGCAGGAAGCAACAACCGTTTCAGCGACCTGCAGTCTTTTAGAGCTTCTAGACCATGAGCCGTAAACGTATCACACGAGGAAAGATCAAGGCTGGTAAGGTGCTCCAATTTCCCAATGCCACACAACAGCGCATCTGGCAAATCGCCACTTCCTTCTATTGCCACATCTTCAAGATGGCACATTCCGCCGAGCGAAAGCCCCAAAGATTTGTAATCAACACCACTGCAACTCTGAAACCTTAGCAATCGGAGTGAGGACATATTTTTCAGTTCCGCAAGATCCATTCCGCCCATTGGGACATCAATCAATTCCAAACATTCCAGTTTCTTAAGTTGAAACACGCAAGAATCCAGCAGCCCTGGCTCACTACCTCGTATTTTAAGAGCCCGCAGCAGATGACATTTTAATATCGCATCTTGTAACGAACATATTGACCCCCCCTCATGAGAGGCCTCATGCGACTCGCCAATAATCCTCCCTGCAGTATCATTGCTCCTCGCAAATGCACCATCCAAACCTCCTTCGCACTGCACACGCGTCTTCAAACCACATCCATCCCAGCGCCAAACACTCCGACCTGGCCTTTCACGACCAGAGAATGCTCTCGTTTCCAGCCTCTGTACCAATGGAAAGATTTCCACGGCTTCGATGCTCCTCGTCTGCAACACCTTTAGGGCTTCGTTAGACACCTGGTACAAGGTCCGACTCACGAGTCTCGTCTGTCTCACATCATCTGGATCAAGCTGGCGCAAAACCATGACCAAAACTTCCTTGGGCAATCTTTCAATATGAAACACATCCGCCTTGTCGCTGGCACGCGTGTCGATGACCCGTCGATTTCCTTCCAACGTAGATGTTGAATCTCTTCTCGACTCTCGTCTCTTTGCAGCATCCCCCATTAGACACGTGCTTCCGGTGTTCTCATATGTTACTATCTTATCTATCAGTAGTCAAACCCACTTCCAAGGGTTCAACAGTTTTCAATTCTCACTATCCGGAAACAACCACCGCGATCAACAGTTTGACGTGACTATGGTGAACATACACATTCTTTCGATTTGTTCTTTACCATCCTTCAATTTGAGTACTCTTTCTTTTCTTTCTAAAGATTAAATACTTTTATAAAATTGTGAGTGATGATGTTCGTTCTCTACCGCTTCTTCGTTTTCGAGACATGGTGGTAGTGGTTCTGGAGTACCAGATCTAGATCTGGAGTAGATGCCTCTGTACAGAGGCATGGGATAGCCAGCTATCACTAGGCTGACGAAAACCGGCCCATCGCTAGGCTATATAGCCTGGTATGTATATATATGTATGTATGTATGTATGTATGTATGTACGTACGTATATACAGCATATATACTGCATACAGTACCATCATGACCATGATGTAATTCACGATAGGTAGATAAAGTAGTAGGGTACAAATACAATTTTACAATGCATGAAATAAGTTTGCATGTAATAAAATACAGAGTGTGAGTCTTATGTTCTATTCTACAAAATCGCACATATCTATTTGGTACACCCTACTACCCACGAGGAATTCTTTCTTTGTTCGATTGAAAGTGTACATAATGCAGCAGCATTGGTAGTTACTGTCCTCCGATAACATCTCTACAGTATAAACCATTCCTTGTATATTTTATGTATTATACCACCACCTCTCTCGATACCCTTTTTCAACTTTTCATGCTCTGGCGGAATATGCCACAGTAAGGGAAGTGCAAGGGCCAGGGTCAGAGATTCACACAGCATGTCGCTCCCAGACAACTCCCTCTTCACATTCATCACCTCCCCTCCGCGTATTCGAACCGATCCTTCCACCTGTTCATATAGAAAATCGATGCTCTGACAGAATCCAGACACGTGTATCCTCCTGGATACATCGTATCCGTTTGTTGCAGATATCGAAAACACGCTCCCCACGCAAATCCCTTGCTCTTCTGCACTTGGAAGCCCAGCCACCTGTTGTCCTTGTCCACTCGTCTGCAGGCTTCCATGATCCTCCCATTGGCTTTCGCTGCCGCAAACATCGTAGCACGGTATAAACGGAGGGATACTCGTCATCGACCCGTCGCGTCCAAATATGGTGATGACCTCTTCCCTCTCTCTGCGAAAATCTTGCGTCATCCAATCATCACTCCACCATTGGTATCTCTTTGCAGCTTCCTGCGATATACGTTGTACCCCGTTGTTTTGTCAACACCGTATAATAACAAAGAAGAAGAAGCAAGTCTGAACGCAAAGAATGAAGCACAGACAAGTGCAACGTACCGCTTTGACTCTCCTGCCAAGCCTGGTATCCGTTGAAAGCAAAAAACTCGTCCTGTGGGAGGTTGTTGTGCCATGTCGAACCATACTGCGAACCCTTGCAGTTCCAGAAGGCGATACTTCCACCATTTTCCTTCTCGTATATATATATGTATATATATATACACTAATACACGAGTACAGTATCACACCCTGCAGAAGCAATACACCCTGAGTTTTGAATCGACACGGTTGCTGGCAGTGTCAGACTACAACACTCTTTGATCAGCCACGCATTTCGAGTACACTTTCAGCAATCAAACATACTCTGTAGACAATATAAATTAAATTTATAATCAAAATAAACAATTCTGAAAGTGGCAGGGTTCCAAGTTGCTGTTGTCCTGCAATCATCGGCAATCTCTCTCTATGTAGAGAGTCTCTGCCGCACCCTCAAGTTTCTTATCAATTAGTATTACAAGTTTAGTAGATTATTCGAGAGTAATTAAAACTGAGACAAAATGAGAACAAGAAGGAGAAAAAGTGACGAAACGCCTGCGATTGGAGAAGAGGAGGAGCAAGTGGAAACAACAGAGGAAGAGGTGAAGGCGGGTGAGGAACAAGTCGAGGAGGAGGCGGGGAAAGAGCAACAACAAGAGGAAGACGAAGAAGCACACAAGGGTGCTGAAGACGAAAAAGAAGAAGAAGAAGCGAGAGGGAATGAAGCGGCCGCAGAAGAGGAGCAGGAAGCTGCGGAACCGGAAAACGATGAGGGTGGACAACCAGGCGACGACGGTCAATCTGACGCGGCTGCGGCTGCAGCTGCCGTTGCGGCTCGTCTAATGCAATCACATGGGCAGCAACAAGAATATCCGGTGAGCAGTGGGGCAAATCATGGCGAGGTGCGTCGGTCGTGTGTTGTGCATGACAATTGAATGGCCATCAGGAGCTTTTGTCTTCTCGATTGTTGTAATATGATTTGATTGGTAGCAATAATGAACAATTTTAATGACGGTTTGCATGGTGACCTGCGCGCAGGTAGGACTGGAAACACAGGGAACAAACGGTAACAAGAGGCCACGCGATGACGAGGACGCCTGGGAGCCGGAAAGGAAACGGGCGTCCAGCGGTGCCATGGGGGCTAATGATGGAGATCTTGGAGGTGAAATGGGTGGAGATGCCGGTGCACACGGTGGTGTGACCGAGACGTTGCGAGTCCCGGCCATGCTTGTGGGCAAATTGATTGGGCGTGGTGGAGAAACCATCCGGCAGCTTCAAGTAACCACTGGGACTCACATTCAGGTGGATCACTCTGGAGTTGGTCCAGAAAAGTCCATCACAATCACGGGCAAATCGACCGAAGACGTGGCTCGAGCGAAAGCGGCAGTTTTGACGGTTGACTCGAACGAATCATCGCAGACTATCCAGTGCCCTCCCTCTGTTGTGGGACGCATAATTGGAAGGGGAGGGGAAACAATCAGAGCACTCCAGTCTGCAAGTGAGGCTCGTATCACAGTCAATCAGGATTTCCCTCCCGACCATCCGAGAGAGGTGATTGTGAATGGAAAGCCTGAAGCCTGTGAGAAGGCAGCATTGATGATAAATGAATTGATTCATGGAGAGCCAGGATCGGCACAAGCTATCATTCAACGGGTATGCCAATTGCATGGTATCGGTAAGTCCGACGTGATGTTGGCACCAAAAATGATAATCGGTAGAATTATCGGGAGAGGAGGAGAGACGATCAAACAAATTCAGAAAATGTCTGGTGCAACCATCCAGATTGACCAGAGTGAAGATCCGTGCAAAGTTTCTCTTGCTGGGCAACCTTCTGCTGTGGAACAAGCCAAAGGATTTATCAATGAAATCATGAGTGGCGGGGATCCTTTTGCACCTAGTGCCTACGGGGCTGGAGGATACGGTCAACAGGGGATGTATGGCGCCCCTGCAGGATATGGCTCATATGGTGGAGGCTATGGTGCTCAGGCCGGATACGGTGCACAAGGAGCATATGGAGGATACGGGGGATATGGTGCAGGGGGTTACCCTGGTTATGGGGGAGACTATGGAGCATATGGTGCCCCTGCAGCGGCTGGTCAGTATGACTACTCTGCAGCACCTGGAGCAATGCCAGCGCAGGATATGCATGCCGCACCTGCTGCTGCCCCTCCTGCAGCAGGGCAGTGGATTGAGTACAGAGATGATCAGAACAGGCCATACTATTATAATACGGTCACCGGAGTGACTCAATGGGAGAAACCTCCAGAGATGTAACCATGCCTTGAGTATTTGAGTGTGATGATCGCATGTCCTTGTGAATTGTGAAGATTTGGCTGTGTTATGCATGCATTGCTATGGTGTCAGACATGAATTGACTGCGATGATGCTTGGGAGCGTGGGTGTTTTGCTATTTGAACGTTGCCTTTTCAAACACAATTTCATCTGCAGAGATTTAATACATGTGCCTCAGTGTGTCGCTGCCATTTGGAAGAGGAGAAGTGGCAAGCATTTGGTATGCCCTATGCATGCATGGATTGAATACGCTTGCTTTTGTCAAGGATGGATGCTTTGAGTGCTTTCTCTTTCGATTTCTGGATGTACTTTGCTTGCTGAATGGTCTCTTATATTACAACTTTTATGGGATACAGAGTTGTTTGAGATTCTATGGGAGCTCTTGCAAGATCCGGTGGGTTGTGACTGCGTTATCTGCTCTTTGTGCATCTCGCGGACTACTGTCACTTCTATGTTGAGTATAATTCGATGAGAAATAAAATCACAAAAGTCTTACATGTAATATCAAAATTTACGCTCTTGGTGAGTTAATAAATGAACCAATCACACTTTGTTCAGCACATTCTGGCCTGGTGGAATATCCTCAGCATCGAGGTCATTAGGTTTCTCACATTCCTGAACCGAAAGAGCACTTTGTATGCTACCCATGGTGTCGGCCTTTTCAATCGTGTTTTGCTCTGCTTCTGCTTCAGGTGGCTGATAACCTCCAAGGCACCTGTTGAATGGCCCCCAAAAGGAGGCATTTGCTTGATCCTCTCTCAGGAATATGTCTACAACTGAGGAAATCAAAGAAACGCCGCAAGAGGCCAGTACACAAGCTCCGAAACCGTCCACTATCGTGCTGCCTACGTATGTATACAGTATTCCAGACATAAGAGTTCCCAAGAGCCTTCCCATTGCATTTGAGGCGTAATAAACACCAACTTGCATCGCAATCTTATCCCCATCCCCGTAACGAACTATCAAGTACGAGTGTATTGCTGAATTAATGGCAAAAAATATACAAAAAGCATACAGTAGGACAGTAAGGGAAACTATGGGTGGAGTAGTTGGAACCCCAAAACCAAATATGTCAGTACCTAGGAGCAAACCTCCCAAAATAGCAGTTGGCACTGACAGGGTTGTACACCACCAAAATGCTACAAATTTATCAGGTGGCGTTTGGCGAAGCGGTTTTAAAGCAAGCTGAGGCGTCCAGCTCTGTACCTGTCCATAAACAATGATAAATATAGCTAGAAATGCTCCAGTGAGGGTTCTGCTCCACCCAATACCAGACTGGGGATCTCTCAAAAAGAATGGAAGTGGAACTTCAAACCAAAGATCCCGCGAACCAAAAAGAAACACTCTTGATAGAGACAACACGTTGATATTGTACTTATTCCTGCAGTAAAATCTTATGCTTAACATCCAAGGCCAGTGCTTATAAATATCACATCGATAAAACGTACTTGAACAATTGTGAGAATTGGACATTCTCCTTCCTAGCTCTACCCAGGTCATTGGTCAGTCCAAAGACAGCAAATGGGTATGCCAGCAGAATCAGGCCCACAAGAATGCCAAGAGCCAAATAGTAACTAACGCTAACAGTAGCTGCACCTATAAAATATCCTACACCTTTGAGAGAATTTTTCCACCCCGTTATCAGCGAAACTAGCTTAAAGAGCGAAGAATTCTTTCCCTCTGGTGTCACCAATTTTGTGACAGTCTTCCCTCCAAGCTTGGTCAAATCTTTCGCAATGCCGCTCAGAACTTGAGAAACCGTGACGTATATAATGGCGCTAACTTTTGACCAGTCATTCTGCCAGGCAAAGAGCATAGCAAATGCCACAAGCTGCATGCTCAACCCAGAAACAAGGGTGGTCTTGATTCCCCATTTCGCACCAAGCAGTCCTGCTGCCAGGTTTGTTAAAACTCCAGCAGCTTCGTAGAAACTAAACATAATTGCCACATCGAGCGCGGTAAAATTATTTTGATACGCTGCACAGAAACCACATTGTCGTCTTAGAGGATAATAATACTTCGGCTAAAGTCAAAAGGAGAGGCACGCTATACCCACCATGTAGCAGCACAATCATTCTCACAGCCCCGTCAGTGATTGTAAACAGTAAGTAAGTAATAGCAATAATGACAAACGGGTACAGAGCCCCATATCGTTTTTTCATTCTTTCTCTTTGACGTATAAAAACATTTGCGTTTGCCAGTGTCGCTTCATCTGCAGCTGATGGATCAGCATTTTTATTTGATACTTCAACAACCGCCAGCCCCTTTTGTAACACAGATCCATCTTTGCCGATAATTTCCATCTCCAGTTCACCAGGTACAGAGCCGTTCTCGCTCTCTATTAAAGACTCCCCTTTCTGCGAGTAAGGCCTAGCAATCAGTTCCGACCAGGATCAAGAGATGCCGTAGACATCCTTCTTCTTCCAGGTCACACATGCAGGCATACTCACCTGGTCGATCAAAGCTGTGACAAAGCCATCCTGATATGAGCACCCCGGAATATCACCATAGTCCTCGACACGACATACCAGATTTTCGCAGTCCTGATCCTCCAGAATGCTCTCTGGACAAGCCAGTCGAACAGCATAGTACAAGGTGCCCTCGGTGCTAGCCTCGAGACCAGAGCCTAGCCGTTGAGAACAAACCCTCGAGGAATCCATCATACCCCGCAGCCACTTTCAACGTACAAATAAACGTAATATATATTTTTAATGTTCGCTATAATCTACGAATTCGCATTTTTACACGCCTTATAAGATATAACGCGAGATGGTGTTTGTTGCATAACGTCATGTGACGCGATTGCCGTCAACCTCCCTCGCGAGGGTACCGCGAGCTCGCGGCCACCACCGGCACGTGTCCATCGACGTCGGTCGAGATTCTCAAGATTCTGGAGGAATCTGGAAAGGAATATACCCTTGGGATTCATCCAATAATGGATTGCTCAACAGGCCGCCAGATGTTTGTATGTGGAACCTAGAGTTCTGTAAATAGCATGGTTTGTGCTATTACATGAGATTGGATTGAACAAAATACTATGACACAGAATCGCGGAAACTCAAAATCGTGATTCCATGCTTCCATTTTTCATCATGAAGACATGGTGCGTATTTTCACACTACAACGATTGGGCCACCATTCGAGCCACGTCCACAAATCTATTGGAATATCCATATTCGTTATCATACTGCAGCATAGCAAGCACCAATGCCAATAAATACCAGTTACAACTCCATCATATATGTGACAGATGAACGAAACGTACCCAGGCATATATTTTCACCAGAGTTCCATCAATCACCTGCGTACAAGCTTCATCAACGATGGAAGAACGAGCATCGTTGATATAATCGGTTGACACAAGAGGTCTCGATTCGAATCCCAAGATCCCACGCAGCTCCCCCTCGGAAGCTTCTTTCAGCAAGCGGTTCACCTCTTCAACAGTGGTTGGCTTCTCCACTTCAAAGACGCAGTCTGTGATGCTTGCATTTGTCAAGGGGACACGAATGGCAAGCCCTGCAAACACGCGCTCATTGAGTACTTATTCTTGAAAAGCAGCACAATCAATTACTGCTTCAAATTTGAAACAGAAGCGTCGTACCATTCAACTTTCCAGTCAATTCTGGGAAAATCAGAGCAATGGCAGTCGCGCTCCCAGTGCTAGTAGGCGCCAGATTGACCAAGGCGGATCTGCAACGTTCCTCCCAAAGAAGGTGTCAGAATCACAGTCATCATGGATATCTAAATCATGCTGACGAGAAAAAACACGAATGACGAAGAGCAGCAAAATTATAAGAATGAATATCGCACCTGGCTCTGCGAAGATCGCTCTTTTTCGCATTTGGAGCATCCAGAATGCTTTGCGTGTTGGTAACGTCGTGCACCGTGGTAATGCACCCGTGCTTTATTTTCAAGTGCTCTTGAATCACCTTCACCACTGGGGCCAGACAGTTTGTCGTGCATGATGCCGCCGTGACAATGTTGTCAGCCGCAGCATTATACATATTGTGGTTCACCCCGTACACGATGTTTGTCACTGGAGCTTCCTTGTCCTTGACAGGAGCAGTGACCACAACCTTTTTGGCTCCATTATCAAAGTACGGCTGCAAGCTCTTCCTTGTCAGGAACACCCCAGTGCCCTCCAGCACCATCTCGACTCCCATTGATGTGCAGTCGATGTCTTCTGGACTCTTACACTGGGAGTAGGTCACCACGGTTACAGTTCCATCCTTCTTCTCAATCTCGATATTGCCATGCTTGTTAACAGTGACATTGTGCCCCCACTGCCCATGCACAGAGTCGAACTGCAGCAGGTACGCAGAGCTCTCTGCCGACGCCAGATCGTTGATATGTACCACCTCCAGATCTTGAGAAGCTGAATCAAATGCTATTCTCATGGCCAGACGGCCTGCATACACATACACATAGACATATGACAATGCATGCATCAAAACACCATCTTGCTCGGCTCCATCATTCATGACAAATTAGTATGCATGTTCGTTCAAAGTGAGAGCCAGGTCTCAAGAAACACACAACTCTGACAACAGGAAACACACACAGGGATGATGGCGTCATATCGCGTCATGTGTCAACCGGCTCGCCCCCCCCCCGGGAGTCCGCAAACGACCGGCTGCGTCGACCGACTACGCACCGATCCGTCCAAAGCCATTGATCAGGCATCTCGTGGGCCCAGTCATTTTCTGTATAAAATGAAGGATTGAATTGAATATAACGTATGTGTTAATTTGTATAAGCCTGGTGGCGGTCCATGGTGGAAACGTAGATTCCTGGTGGGCATCTCCCTCCGATGCCATGACGCCATATGGCCTCATTTCTTCATTTTCATTTCATTGTTGTTACACTAGGAGGTTATTACCCCACCAACCACGACATTTGGTGAGTGCTGCATTAATTCAAACCGGTGAATATCCTTAACACTTCTTCTAGTCTATTGGTACCTCTCGATCTAGCTTGAGACCCTCGAGTCGAGGGTGAAGAAGAAGAAGAAGAAGAAGAAGAAGAAGAAATTCTTGTGCCTCCTTAGCATCACCAGGTCCCTCTGGTAATGGATTTGGAATTGGACATCTTTATCCATGCGTACCCGTTTACATAATGCAAATAATTGAATTTCATACAATGAAAAATAAGAATTCTACTCTTAGTAAAAAGCATTATGATGGAAAATTGAACAAGATGTCAACTTATGTTTGAAAAACGTTGACCGATGACCAACCAACAATCATATTCCTGAATGCCCCCACGGTCGCAGCCATTCCGATTATAAGCGTGAACACAGAAATGACCCTGAGAAGCCAGACAAATTTATTGCTCATAGTGTCCTTGTATAATACAGTGTACATGGAAAACGGAAAGTAGATTGACAGTGGGAAGAAGGAGATTGCTCCAGAGAGACCAGCAACAACTTCGAAAAAGGGCAGCACACAACTAAGAATGGTCATAATTCCGACATAAGTGCATCTGATGACGGCTCTGTACGCAAATGATAGCAAGTATCCTTCATCGTTGAGTGGAACTCCTTCATTTGCAAACCCAGTATCATGGGTAAACATGGCCATGCTGTCCCTCATGGTCAAACTGTGTTCTTCCCCAGGGTGCTCGATCTGCTGACTGGTCAGTATGGCAGAGAGCTGGGGATCTGCTATTTGAGAAGATAAAGTTGCAGATATTCTATGAGTCAGCGGCTCCAAATGTGTATGGTCAAACCCAAAGCTCCCGAGAGATGGAAAGTATTTATGCACTTCTTTCCTATTCTTCGTATCATCTTTCTCCACATCCGTATGAGCCCGATCAAACGGAGTCGGAATGCCTTCTTCCTCTATTTGCGTCAAATTGATGTCACTCTCTATCTTCTTTGACTCTTTGCTGGCTTTCTTTAGCTTCCTCTTCAACAGGTGCCACTTGATCTGGGACTCAATCGTATCAAACATGGACTGACCAAACACCTGATACGACATGATCATATTAATGAGAACATTAATATAGCAGATTATAAGTGCCCACTTTGGACTACCATATGAATTAATAATGATTGAGTCCACGCAATCCCCTTCGGCAGCATACCCAGTCACGGCCACAATGAAGTAGCAAAAGAAGGATGACCCAATCGCATAGATGCACGTCTTTTTCATTTGTTTCACCGCATTTGGCGGCTGCTTCAACGTATCTTGCACTTCAAGCAAAATCAAACTGAAGTTGAAACAAAACGCTATGGTCCCTATACCATTTAGCACGCCAAAAACTTTATCAGCCGCCGAAATTCTGATACTTGGAACCCCATTAGCATCAGGGCAGATAACATCAGTGGTTACACCAGACACTGACCCCTGACCATTACTGACATTTGCAAATCCAATTATCACAAGAATAAGTACGTATACTACTCCAGACACGGAACCAAGCAAAGACGACCACCACGCTTCTTCCAAATTCTTTATTTGGGAAAACAACATCTCCACACCTCCAAAAACCAAGTTCATTTTCCAAGTACCCCCTGTTTCAGGACTCAAGCACGATGCAGATGTCACATCCTTCCCTTGTATTTCACAAGCCAGCTGAGCAATCTGTACCATGGAATTACTCGCTGTAATTGTAAACACAAGAGAGAAGAAGAAGAGATTCAAAATCTGCAGGAACGACACAACAATAGCACTCTTCCTCCCCAGCAGATGCCTCACAGCATGGTGGTATCTTCCATGCTCTACACCATTGGCTTCATAGCAGGAAGCAAGCATCCTAGACGACAGCATTGAGATGCAGAAGAACACCCACATCAGCACTGGGCCGGCGACCCAACCCAGCCAGCTAAACACGTTGGGCAGCGCCAGTATAGAAGCTCCAACTGCAAGCAAACCACACGCACTTGTCTATCCACAGCCATTTATTGCCCAACAACTGACTATTTATCACATAGTATTCGAATAGAATAAAAAAAACGTGCATTCACGTACCGATTCCACAAAAGACGTGCAGACTTGTCGACATGACAGTCCCTGCAGATATTTTTGTTTGTTTCAATTCACTTGTTCACAACACAACATGCATCATTACTATTGAATACATGTTAATTCCCACCATTTTTTTTATTTGCAATCCCGATCGAGTCATTTCTCGCCACAAACCGTTTCTGACTCCCCAAAACAGGACCCTCACCGCGGCTGACTTCCGCAACCATTTCAAGGCAAGATTTTATTCATCCACTGTATATGTGGAATTTATTGGAATTTAAAACTCCTTTATTTAATTATTTTGAAAGAATACATTCTGTAAGCTTCTAGCCGGTCATGAGCAGTAAAATTACAGGCACATGCATGTGTCGCTGTTTGTGCAAACAAGACTGTATTGTCAAGACTATATTAATATATGTACTGTCCACAGGTGCCTGAAAGTACTGCAGTACAGGTGATTGATGATTGGGAGTATCTATGCAGAATTGTAGTTACAAATGTACATGAAATATGAGACTATCATCAAAGTCATTCAGTTTAATTGATTGGAATGGACTGAGATTGCAAGTATCGTTTTTCACTGGACAGGTACTCCTGCCTGCCCAGTGAAGTCAAGACTCAATCTGGGTCTGGTGAGCCAAGAGCCCGTCCTGTTCAATTCCACTATTCAACAGAACATTTTATATGTTAGATAGAAAGTCAGAAAAATCTATTCAAATGTCAATTGATGCAATTTCTTCCAGAGCGAGTAACTTGACAATTGCACAGAGACCGTCCAAGGCAAGGAATAAGGATAAGATTATTGCATTTCGGCAGGGCCGAGTTGTGGAGCAGGGAACTCATGATTATCTCTTAAGATCAAAGGAAAGGTATTATGAACTCGTCCATCTTCAAGCCATGGCTCAGGAGAAGGAATCGGAGGTCTCTGGTTGTGCCCAACCTGATTCAAAAGAAGCATCATATCGACAGACCATGGACGAATGCAAAAGGAGGAAATATGAACTATCCAAGTACTCTTCTGTATTAGATGGTCTCAACGCTTCTTGGAAATCAAAATCAATAAATAATGACCCGGAGGTGGGGCACAACGTTCAGTTCTAAACTTGGAAATTGATACGCATTGGAAATGTGTAATTCTTGGATTCTTTGGTAGCTTATGCCTAGGCAGTTTACTTCTAATGATAGCGTATTTTGCTTCAACGATGTTTGGGTTTTATTACCAAGAACCAATTCCGATGGCTGAAATCAGTGACTGGGCATGAGGCTTTGCAGGATATGCATTTCTGCTTGGGTTGTTGGCATCCATCCAACGTTGTAGTTGGTCTGTGTTTAAAGATCGGTATGCAGCTTCCCTTCGGGAAAGTCTCATGAAATCGTTTTTAAGACAAGATTTGGAATGGTTTGCGGGTTCTGAAAATCAACATGGTGCTCTAATGGGGCTTTCGAGGCAGCATGCTGAAGGATCTGCTCGTGGTGTGCAAGCAGGGCTGCACTTTATAGGCACAATTGTAGGAGCCCTAGTGGTAGGGCTTTCAATATCTTTTTCTTCCCAATGGATTTTGGCATCCGTCGTGCGTGCCTCAAGTTGCACGATTGATCTCGTTGTTGTGTTTGCATCATACCTTTGCCCAAATATCTTTAGCTCAAGAGACAGGCACGAAGCTACATGCAATGATTTCGTTACATCTGCTTTTGACGCAGTGTCGGAAAGTCGAATTCAAATGGTACTGGATGCATTTACGGAGAATAGGACTGTCATGACAATCGCTCACAGGATGCGAGCAGTTCAAAAAATGGATAACGTGGCACTTTTGGACCATGGTCATGTAATAGAGTGCGGAACCTATTCAGAACTTGCATCAAAAGAGGGCAGTGTTTTCTCTTCTATGCTTAGGATGCAGGAAAAGTGAGACCATGGGTTGTTGGCCAACAGTATTTCGTGTTTCCAATTTTACCATGGAATATTTCAGCAATCTTCAAATGGTGTCGAGTAAATAAAAGCAGAGAAGCATACAATAATTAATATACATGAATGCAACAGTCTTTTAATAATTCAAAGAGGATCTAAGACACTTGGTCCAGCTCTTGGAATGATTATAGATCCCGAGGGGATCAAATTTGAATTTTGCTCAAGATATCTGCAGATCCAAATGGATTCAGTTGTGATCATATAGACTTCATGAAGTAGACTGACTGGATCCGTGTATGTACTTGCGTAACACACCACAGTCTGCAGTCATCTTGGCCAGCATGCTACTCTACTCTATAGAGTATGCAAAGCATACATGCATCGACACAGGGTATTGTTTATAGTTTATAAATAAACGTTCAATAAGTAAGAATACTATTGCTAGAAGTAGAAGAACCAATTGCAGTTGCAGCATATGTACAATGTAAACCAGTTGCGTCATGTCAACACCGTGAAAAGTGCAGAGAAAGTAACGTGGGTAATATCGGGTATATATATACATATAAAGAGATAGAGTATATACGCAAGTATATAGTGGAATGCTTTTTACAGGAACAACGGACATGCATGTGCAACGGTCTGGAAACATCGGGAAGGAGAATGGGGCATGGTTTGATAGATCACGTATACGAATGAAGGGATTACAATTAAATTATATTATTCCAATGAAATACAAAGCACAGGGGTTCGAGGGTCGGGGCCATGGGGCAACCTGGAGATTGGGAAAGAGGAGCGTGGTGGTGTACGGTTTCGCTGGGAGTAGAGTGGCTGAGAATGTGCAATCTTCAGCCAATACATCTTTGATCTCTATTAAACGGAGCGTGGTGGAGGAGATGCTAGTGCAACGATTTCAAAAAGTGCTGTCGACAAGGAGCGATTCGGAAATCGCTGCAATGCTGGAGCGGGACATGCTAAAGGAGTTTCCTGGGTGGGTTATTGACGGGAAAGGTGTGGACTCTGACGGTCCAAGCAGTGGAATAAACACAAATAGTAGAGACAGCATGCAGTCGGTGGGCGATGGTGGCTTGGGGATGAAAGTTGGGTCCAAGAGGCCCGAAATGCAGGGAAGAGAGGAGAGGGGAACTTCTCCTGGTCCAAGCAGTCGTATCGTGTATGACGATGGAGGAAAAGGATATCAATCAGATGATGGAAAGGATGAAACTGCGGATCTCTTGATGACCATGGGTAAAAAAAATGAGGCGGCTTTTTCTTCCATTCGCCCACAAGATGATGATGTCAGCTCTGCTGTTGGTAGAGCTTCAGGGCAACAACCAGGGAACCGTTCGTTAGAGAGACTCGTTGATGTGGAATCTTGGGGTAATTTTCCTTGGCTATCGGGGTCTACAAAAGATATTGCAGTACCAATTATGAGTGCTGGTTTCGTGGTGATTGCGTTCTCAGTAGCAGTTAGTCTGCTACTAGGGGTGATGGATGGCAATCAAAGGGATGAGGTTTCTGAATCTGAAGATGCAGTGAAAAAGAATCATGCTGGATCCAGTGGGACAGTGGGATTCTTCAGGGGTATACTATCAAAGAAGGATGATGATGATGATGGAAAAGAAGGTGGTTCACTTGCTGTTGATTCCAGGCAAGAAATAATAATGCCAAGTAGTGACCCATATAAAATGTATAAAAATGACCCCGAGACAGTAAGAGCCGATGGAGGTGTTTTGTGGAAAAGGAGAGAGGATCACGAGGATCAGGTTGGCACGATATATAGTGAGAAAGAGGATGCCGACTTGTGGAGAATGCCTCTGGAGGACTTGCGCTCAGATGCAATGCTCACAAAAGGTGCACATAGTGCGAGCAAGGAAAACAGCAGTTCGCTTGTGGTAGAACATACAGCCGAGTTAAAGAGCGTAAATGCAAATGGCAATGAAATTGAGTCAGAAGAAGAGGAATTAAGACCTCGAAGAAAGCCATATATAGATGTTCTTGATAACGCAGAGCAAACCATAGTGTCTCCCAGAAGAAGGGGGTAGATGATGTTTGTATTCTATTTCCTGTACATGTAAGAATAGATTGAAAAATAATGCAGTGAATATATCAGAGTCTCTAGTTTATCCATCATATCATACCGCAGAGGTTCATGTAATTAAAATAAAATCAGTATTTTTGATCGTGCATTTCTATGGGCCATGCATGGCTATATTTTGGATCTCAAAGAATCTCGACTCGAGAAGCATAGTAGGAGCGCATTAGCCTCAAAGGTCTCCCAAAACTATCGAACGGTTCAAATACGCTGACATTTTTTTATAATATACATTTTATCGAGTATCTGATTGATTATGACGCGTCTCGTCCAAAAAGGCTCGATCTTGTCTAGACTGCTGGTTATCTTTTGCCTACTCGCTGCCACCAATATTGTCCCCGCCGACGCCAAGAGGAAGTGCAAAACGGTCAAAGATGTTTCAATTATCGATTCAGATGATGGTCCATACTACCAATACTCTGCGAGCCATGACATGCCGCCTGTCGGTCTGAAATACGACCCGATGGAAAGAATAACTGGCAAAATCAACACAGAGTGCAAAAAGGCCTGCCTGAAGGACAAGGGTCGATGTGGAGCCTGGAGAACCGTGCTTTCGGGGAACAGCGGAGGAGCATCTGCGCACTGTGGGCTCTATGAAAAGGGTACATACAAGCTCGTCAAAGACAAGACAGGTCTCCCAAGCTGTGGCCGAGCCGTCTGTAAAGTGGGTGAATGCACATCTTGAATGCCTTGCATGGCTCACATACTAGTATGCAGTACTGAATTATACACTAATTAATTAGTGTAGCGCACCTGTAGCGTGTTCGTGCTGTAATCGAGGACCAATGGAATACTTTACTACCGTACAGTAGTAATATTTACTAATCAGTATAAGAACATAGAATATATGTTGTTGTGCGTGGCTACAATAGCATCAATATGGTATGAATAATGCAGTGCTCTACTGGCGCGAAGAAGATCATCTACTTCAGCGAGGAGAAAGGTGTTGACAAGAACAAATTCAACTCTATTGCAAAGGCTCTTCTCTCAAAGGTCTTCTTCCCCTCTCTCAAAGGAGACGACAAGGATGTTTATGGCTGTGGAAAAGCTGGCATCAAAAAAGCCAATCAGTTATGGCTGACTACTGTTTAAAAGGTAGCAGGATGCATGGAGATTTCACAATCCATTATGTCTGCAATGATCAGGCACACGATAAATATATTGAGATCGGGGCCATCATTAAAGTCAAGAATGCTGAAGATTGTCAGTAGTACTGGATCGCTTTGCCGCATCATGTCACTACTGAATTATAGACTTTGATTGCACATGTGCTTGCTTATCACCTCACCATGTACTCAAGTTTTAAGAAGCAGCCAAAAAGACAGAGTCTTATTCGCTATTGGAGAATAAACTCTGCCACATTTATGCATTCCCAGCAATCGTGGTTCTTCCCATTAGGAGTATTCCTATTCATTAATGAATCAACTGAAAGCTGCGCAGATACTTGCTAGTATATAGCTATGTATATGTGTTTTGCTTTGCTTTGCTTTGCTTTGCTTTGCTACACCCAGCCGTGCCGTTCGTCGATGTATTGACGTATATCCAGGTTGGATCCTAAGATCTCAAGCTCAAGAGAATGTCTCATGATGAGATCTCGACCCGATATCGCTGGTAGCCAACACGACATGAAACTATCATACAGAGAAGAGGCCTTATTTAAGCCCTTCTCAATGACCTGCTATTTTTTTCATTCCCATCGGAAAATTCGTTTGATGGGGGATTAGGGTGGGGATAGGGTGGGGGGGAAGAGGAGGGAGATGCCCCTATATCTCAATACTATATGTATTATCCTGTTATAGGATTGAGTTGAATACTGTATAATTTATCTTGTTACAGTAGGAGGATAGGGATTAGGGTTTGCATTTTAATGGTCGTCCGTTGGAAAATAACACTCGAAGGGAGAGATTGACAGATTTCCCTCGAGGGCTTAAATAAGGCCTCTTCCATACCTCGAAACTATTGGTACAGTGATAATGGTCACTCTGGTGTAATTGTTATATTAAATATTTATAAAAAAATGCGAATCTTGGAAAATTGGAAACTCGAATGAGGCCTTCCTAGGTAAGAATAAAGAAAGTCTTTGAAATCACTTCTAGGTTTTTGCGCACATAAACTGATACGCGGCTGTGTCTACCAGGAGTGGCAGTCGTTCCGTTCCGAATGTGTTACGAAGACACCTCTTTTCCACAATGATTGAAATAATTTGAGACAAATGGTAGGGAAAGATATCGATAACCAGCCCTCGGGTGACCATGAGCACGGGGTGGTCCTTGGAACTGAACGGGGGGCTGTGGCCTCTTCTGCAAATTCGAAGGCTCCTCGTGGCGTTTGTCCGTCACCCAAAAATGACAATATCATAAATTGTAGAACCAAGAGTTCTGAGTCGAGTAGGGGTGTAAGTGGAGGCGTTGAAAGAAGTCCTGCTGGAAACGTTGAATTCTCGGTCCTTGGAGAGGACGCTTTCCTGGATGGCGACCTTGAAGAGCTAATACCTGGAACAAATCTGGATGATGCTATGTTGGGGTTATACAGTGAAGGCGTTTTGCCGCACGAAGTTGGAGGTTGGCCCAGGGTTGAGGACGCGGCTGCTTATGATTTGAAGGTACCTTCAAGTAATGGCGATGGGTCCGCGAGGCAACTTGGTCGAGGTGGAAAAGAAGAAGTGCCCCCGTCGCTGGGCGGGGGGCCCAGCGACGTTGGATTGGATGGGTCAGGGAGCGATGTGGACGGAAAGAAGGTAGGATCCAAGACCAAAAAACAAACCAATCGGAAGGATCCGTATGAAAGGCAAAAGCAATACAGAGAGAGGAAGAAAAAGAAGGCAACAGAGGTTGAGGAGCGCCTTCAGGAGTGTTTTGCAAAGTTAGAGGCTTTGCGACAGGTAAACGAGAGAATTCGTCGCCAAAATGAAAGTCTTTTGATGATGCACTCATATTGGGATGACTCAATAAGCCAGTTCGGACTCGGTCAGCCATCTTGCAAGGATGCCAAAGAGAAAGTGAATGCTCCGGAGATGAAAATCAAGGAAGAAATCATGAATCATGGTCTTGGTGCAGTGCTAGAGCAAATCATGGATCCATTTATGAAGTTGAGAAAAGAACCAGACAACTACGTGGTTAAAAAATTGGCATCCTATGTAATATCAAAGTGGGATAGGGAGACAAGGGAGCACTGTCAGATGAAAATTCAGAATAAATTGAGCACGCTTCTTCGACATTACTATGATGCCACAAGCGAGGAAGTAAAAAATGAATATGACCGAAAAATAGACATCTTGATTCAAACAAGACGAAGGCTTGCGGACTTTATGGTTCAGTTCCATCCTGAGTTTGTCATGGCAAGAATCCTGGAAGGGTGGGTGGAAAAAGGGTTTGATCGTGCTATGGTCGGAGAAGATAGTGTTGAGATTGAACAAGCATGCGTATCATTCCTAATTTCCAAATTGAGATTGTCCACATTCCAGATTGAGGAAGTAAGCATGGCGTGGAGCCAATTTGTGTCATCTTGGAATCGGCAGTTGGAAGCACACAACAGTTTTGTTCAAAAGCTTGAACAGGGCACAGACTGGTCCAGCACGTATGGACGTGGAATGCATACTGGCATGCGAGCCTCTTTGGAGTTGAGGAATGCAACACACAAGTTGAAGGAGAACAATAAAATCAAAGCTATGATCATCTTGACGTTGAGCAATCGGCTGCATAGCTTGTTGTCACCCATACAACTTGCTCATCTTGGTACATTTTTTCCTGCATATACACCAAATTGGGTGTGTGTTGCGAATGTTATTTCCCGGGGGAGTGATCAGATATCGGCATGATCTCATATTTTTTCACGAATGTACAACTTTATGCAGGCAGACTTCATGTTGGGACCTGGCAATTTGAATGCTTCAGTGTCTTACACGAGGAATGATAAACTAATTGTGACTACAGGACGAGACTTTTCGACAAGAGCAACAAATTTGTATTTTAGCGGTTTGAGATTGCAGTGCAGTGCAAGAACTGTGTCCAGTGTAAATGTAGATTTCAGATTTGTATTGGAATTTTTAAATCATAACCCTATGCACAACCAGACCATGATGCAATTGGTCCCCTTTTCATATAATGGTTTCATACATGCCTATATCTTTGTCTACATTGGCTTATAACGAACATTCTTCTATCTTCTTGTCTGATTCCTTGTCTCTTCCTCACTCGGTCCGTCCCTACATTTCATTTAAATGAAAAGAAATTTCTGCGGCATACGCATGACCATGATCATTCGTAGCCAGCCTAGGCCTAGTGGGGAGCGCCGCATGCGGTGAAATCCATCCGACAAAAAGGCACTGCACTCCAAGATAATCACTCGAAATTTAAATGTTTTACAAATCTATTTACAGGAAGATTTGTATCCGACATGACGACGTTTCTCTTGTTCGAAAGTGCCTCAGGGTACGGCCTGTTCGAGGCGACAAAGTTCGATGAAATCGGAAACTCTGTTGATGAGATGCAGCAGAGCATAGTAGATGTTTCTAGATTTGGTAAAAATGTGAAACTCATTGCTTTCAAGCCATTCACTTCTGCGGCTAATGCATTGGAGCAAATAAACGCTGTTTCTGAGTCTCAGGTAATGCATGCGAGGAATTACTTGCCCCAGGATTCTCCGATCGATTGGGATGGTTGCAATGTTGGTTGATTGAATCGATTAAATGATTTAATTATGCGAAATCTTAGACGGTTTGACGGATGGATTCAATAGAACAAGTTTCGAAGGGGAAACGGAGTTGCGTGAGGGATGGGTTGTGGAGACTGCGTGACTTGTGAAATGGGAGTGCAATCGATATCAAATATTAAGCTTTGATATCCTTTTGTTGACAGGTGACGGAGGATCTGACAAACTTTTTGACCACTAATCTGCCAAAGGTGAAGAGCAGCTCCAAAGCAAAATTCAAGTTGGGTGTTTCTGAAGCTAAGCTGGGATCTGCAATTCAAGAAGAAACTAATATTCCTTGCGAATGCAATGAAATGATTGGAGAATTGATACGCGGGATCCGCTGCCATTTTACTACTTTTATCAAAGGGCTTAACGAGTTGGACATGTCAAGGGCCCAACTGGGTCTGGCGCACTCGTATTCTAGAGCCAAGGTGAAATTCAATGTGAATAAGTCTGATAATATGATCATACAGTCAATTGCTTTGCTGGATACGCTTGATAAAGATGTTAACACGTTTGTGATGAGAGTGAGGGAATGGTACTCTTGGCATTTTCCAGAGCTTGTCAAGATTGTGAATGACAATTACCTGTACGCCAAACTTGTGCTTTTGATTAAAGATAAGTCTAGCTTGTCTCATGAATCAATACCAGGAATTAAGGAGCTTTTGGGAGATGAAGATAAAGCCCGAGAGGTTGTTGATGCTGCAAAATCTTCAATGGGACAGGACATTTCTCCAATCGACTTGATCAATATTGAGGCATTTGCAAAGAGAGTAATATCCCTCGCGGAATTCAGACATAAATTATTCTCATATCTCTCTGACAAGATGCAGCTCGTGGCTCCTAATTTGGGAGCATTAGTTGGTGAATTGGTGGCTGCTCGGCTCATTTCCCATGCTGGATCGCTTACAAACTTGGCCAAGTATCCAGCCTCCACGGTTCAAATTCTGGGGGCGGAGAAAGCTCTGTTTCGGGCATTGAAAACGAAAGGAAATACTCCAAAATATGGACTTATATTCCATTCCAGTTTTATTGGTCGTGCCAAACAGAGGAACAAGGGCAGAATTTCTCGGTACTTGGCAAACAAATGTTCCATTGCCTCAAGAATAGACGCATTTTTGGACATTGCAACACCAGCATTCGGAGAGAAGATGAAAGAACAGGTGGAGGAGAGGCTGCGATTTTATGAGGAAGGCGTTGCTCCTAGGAAGAATTTGGATGTCATGCATGAGGTTATGGGCACCCTTGAAGGTGTAGCGCCAGCAGCAGCAGAAAAGGCTGACGATGCTGAAAAGGATTCTAGCAAGAAGAAGAAGAAGGAGAAAAAGGATAAGAAAGAAAAGAAAAAGAGAAAGACTACAGAAGATGAAGCTCCCGAGTCTACTGAAAAGCCAAAGAAGAAGAAGAAGAAGGAAAAGAAGTAGAGTTCTTTTCTTGTAACCTTGTACTTATTTTGCCTTTCGTCTAAGCTAATGTAGAATTATCAAACTTTTTATTGGTGATACAAACAAGTTCAGTTTAGAATAGTCCTATTACTCTCCACCATACAGATCCAATGAGCATCCAGAGGACAAAATTCAGGGCTCCCATCAGGGCTCCATACTTGAAAACTTCCTTGAGATCCAGATATCCAGCACCATAATACACAGCCCCTTGCCCAGATCCATAGTGGGTCAAAGAGCCAAATAGGTTGGACATGACACCCAACGACAGAGCAGCGAGAACACCTGGGACGCCGGTAGATAGACACATTGCCAGGAAGGCTGAATACAGTGCGCCAACGTGTGCAGTCTGCATTCATTTGTTCCAGATCAAAGTGAATATTCCACATTTTTTTACGCAAACAAGGAGAAAGGTCCATACACTATCGTACCTGAGATGCAAACATGTAATGGAGAACAAAATATGCTGCATTTAGCAGCACAAATACTTGCGGCCACCC
The DNA here is from genome assembly GCA_002818215.1 of Picochlorum sp. 'soloecismus'. Lineage (NCBI taxonomy): Eukaryota > Viridiplantae > Chlorophyta > Trebouxiophyceae > Picochlorum > Picochlorum sp. 'soloecismus'. The sequence continues at coordinate 126,471 of PJAJ01000019.1, read as the reverse complement.
CATGTTTGCAGCCACAAGCTGAGCTCCCACCTGATTGGCAAAGTGAGAAATAACTCCAAGTGAATTCAGCTGACCCGACATCCCCACCAGAATGGCAAACCAGAACAGGGTATCCCATGCTGCGGGGTATGTTAAGCACTCTCTCCAGGTAAGCACACCACTGAAGAGCAAAGCCGACAATCCAATCATTGCAGTTGTGACGGCAGACACTCCAATAGTATCACCGCAAACCCACAACAGAACTGCCGTTGCCATAGTTCCCAACATGATTTTCTCATCCCTGCTCATTGGACCCATACTTTCCAAGCGCTTTTCTGCCATGGCTGGAGCTTCTGGAGTCGACTTAATTTCCGGAGGGAAAATTTTATACATTATCATTGGAGTAAGAGCCAAACAAATAAACGCCGGTACAACAGCAGCCTTGAACCAAGTCACCCAGGCAGAAGGAATAATCACCCCCATTTCTGTTGCAATCTTCAGGCAAAGCAAATTCTGTGCAGCGGCGGTCAAAAACATTGCAGAAGAATTGACAGATCCCTGAAATTGGGTATTAACAAGGAAAGCCCCTAATTTCTTCCTTGATGGATCATCTGAAGGAAGGGAAAGTATTGGTCAATATAAGCGTCTTGATAAAACAGAATTAAGATAGGATAAAATTGCGTACTCGGTTTACTCCCAGCGCTCAAAGATAGGGAGTTCATGATAGGCATAAAGATACCTCCAGCTCTGGCAGTTGTGGAAGGCATTGCTGGAGCAATCAAAACTTCAGCAAAAGACAAACCATATGCCAGTCCTAAAGTACTCTTTCCAAAAAACTTGACGAATATCTGGGCAACTCTCTCTCCCAAACCAGTCTTTTCAAACCCCTACATAACATTTTTTATTATCACTTATTGTCCATCGCCGCAGAAAATCGCACATGAGTGCCTATTTAGAATCACACAGAGAGAGTCAACATACCTTGGCAAAGAAGAAAGACACCACAATCAGCCAAATCACATCATTTGTGAAGGCAGTAAACGTCGCCGCAAAGGTCAAAGTTTTTGTTGCGATTGCAACAGTAGCTGCAAGAAACGCCCACGCTCCCACTGGAAGAGGTTCAAGAACCAGACCGGCTATAGTTGAAACAAAGATGGACAGGAGTGTCCAGCCCTGTTGTGATATCCCCTCAGGAGAAGGTACGAGGAATTGCAGCGCCAGGCCCAGAGACACAGCTAGAGCAAATGGCACCAATTTTGCTCCTGGCCACTTGGGCACCGAATCTGGAGCTGGCACAGCAGCTGCCGCGATTGAGGGTGAAGCCACAGCCTTGGTCACAACAACCCTCCTCGACTGTCGCACCCCCGTCTCGCCACGTGGAGCAAAAGACCGATCGCTACACAAACAAAAGAAAGTTCAGTACCAAAATGTATAGAACGAGGGATCGAATACAGAAATCTACTATAATAGTATAGCACCTCAACCCTATTGGAGGCTATGTTAGGAAGAAACCAACCACGACAAGTACAGGCTTTCATAAAGAATGCGACGTACGATTGCTTATTTCCAACCTTAAAGATCCTATATGACGACTGTAACGCAGGCAAGGCATTGTATGTCGCAATTATAGCATTTGCCTTCCCACCCAAATGAGTTCTAGCGGAAACACGTCCCTGCAACGATGACATTCTACCTTTTCCCGTTAAATGATCGTATTAGCCTCCGATTCTATTATTAAATCAAAAATTCTTCACACTTCACCCAGAAATCCCAGAGATTTTGATACATTTTGGACATCTACAGCTCCATCATCCAACCCATCCTGTGACAGGATTCCTGTCCAGGATTTCAGGACTCTCCAACATTTCGTCTTCGCATAAAAATAAGTTTGATAAAATCATAGAGTCATTCAAAAATAAGGAGAAAATGAAGTTTCGATACGGAGTCCATCTGTAATCCCACAAAGATATCGCTGCAACTAGCGTGGAATTCATGGCCTTGTTTTCGTCGTATAGCGGAGTGGCTGTAACTAGAGGGGGGATACAGGTAGCAGCAAAGCCGATCAAGCGTGTAAGGAGCACAACTAAAGCATATAAATATCTTATTACTGCCAGTAGCTCTGCTGAAGCTGGGTCTGGAGATGGCCTGCTGAGACCTGCTGCTGTCCCTGAACTGGAAGACGGGAGAAAAGAGGTGGAAGAAGCGATGGATAGAGTTAAGCAAGCTCTCAATCAGGCAGAAAACGTAGTATCTAGAATAGAATCTTTGCCTAGCGCTCGATTGCCCACTCGTGTACGTCTTGCATGGCAGGATACATAAATAATTCCTTCTGATGCTGACCAGAAATCTTTTTTGTCTCGATGCAGATGGATAAGATTGCTGGGTGGTCCAAAGCAGTGCTCAAAGTGTTGCTACTCTTGGGATACTGTACTCTTATTCATGCTTTCAATGTACCTAGTCAAGTTATTGGTGGCTTTTTTCTGGCTGTTGCAGTCGCAGTTCGTGGATATAAAAATTTATCCCTGTCACCGTCTGGTGCACTTGCCGCTGCTTTTGTCGGGTGGGCAACATTGGCATCCAGCTTCAGGGCTGGACTTGTTTTGTTAGGATTCTTTTTTGCTAGCAGTGAGATCACAAAGTTTGGAGACGAGAATAAAGATGTTGAAGAGAATTTCAAGAAAGGAGGGCAGAGGAATTGGATCCAAGTGTTGAGTAATGGTCTGGTTCCATCCGTTCTTGCTCTGCTTGCATCTGCACAGACAGGAGGTCTTGAATGGGCGACGCTGCCAGTTTCTTCGCATCAACTCTACTCGATGCTCTCGATGGCCTTCCTAGGATACTTTTCTTGCTGCTGTGGGGATACTTGGTCCTCAGAAATTGGGCAATTGAGTGAGCAAGAGCCAAGACTGATAACATCCCTCAGGCCTGTTCGAAAAGGCACAAATGGGGGAGTAACTCTTCTGGGACTGGGAGCAAGTGTAGCGGGGGGGTTATATATCGGCATGTTATTCTATGTTTCAGGAATAATTTCTCCTTCCGGGGTACGAGGTGGTTTTGTCCAACAGTGGCCACTCATAGCAATCGGGGCATGTGCTGGCCTTGTAGGATCTCTCATCGACTCGTTCCTCGGTGCAACCATTCAATTCACCGGATTCAATCGGAAAACAGGAAAGATAACAGGTAAGGATGGACCGGATGTTTCTCGAATCTCGGGGATAAGAATCTTGGACAACAATGGGGTCAACATTTTTTCAGCAAGCCTCTGTTCAATCCTGACAGCATTGTTTTGCGCTCTATTTTTCTAATGGAGACGAGTGACATGACACCATATGTATTTTTTTGGTTTCAAAATTATGTATAGTAAATATTGACAATAATTAATGGTGTAAATACATAATGTGAGAGGGAGTGCCAGTATCGGAATGGAGTTTGACTTGAGTGACGTAGATTTACGTCCGTTAGGAAACCGTCGACCTCCTATTGAATGGGCATCCACCTATGTACCTCAAAAAGATTCTAAAGTGAGGTCTGGAAACAGGTATGGCTCAATGTATGGGGTGATTGCTTGGTGCCTCAGCGATAAGGCTTAACAACAAATTTGTCCTGAGTGCAGAGTTACCGCTTCTCGTCGTCGATTGCAATCCAAGAAGGCTCAAAATCGACAAAAAGCAATAGAACTAGCGAAGGAGAGGTTCAAGGATGGTCCTGAGCTTCCCAATCATCTATTGCGATACGGAGTAAGGGTCAGAAGCAACGAAAACGGTCCTTCGATTTTGCTGCCTGAGAATGAGGAAGGCTCAACCGAGTACAAGCTTCGCTTGACGAACAATAATCCATTGCGTTTCGAGCAATTAGTGACGCAATTGCAATACAGGTTGTCCGAGGGCAATGGTGAGTCGACGTACTTGCTTGGTGTCGAAGACAACGGGCACCCGTTTGGACTGGATGACAGGGAATTGCAGACGTCATTGGATACCCTTAAGGCGATGGCAAAAGCTGCTGGAGCACATGCATCTGTTCTTCGACTGCCTCTTGGCATAAAGGGCAGGCGGTGTGCTGTTGTTCGCGTTCATACCCAGGCTAGACACAGGCAGGCGTCATCATATGATGGAGGACGTGTGGTAGTTCTCGGTGAAGTTGATAGCGGGAAGTCTACCTTGGTATCCGTTTTATCACATGGATCTGATGGTAAACCATGCCTGGATTCAGGGCGTGGTTCTGCAAGGTGTGTTTATCTCTATTGACTGTACAGATATAAAAGTGGTGAGGGAACAATATTCCTGGAGAAGTTGGATGATACTTGTCAGCAGCCCAATAAAACGGCTATATAACGACATGATGGTGCCTTGACTGAAATTGCATTTGATTTTTTTATGCAGGATGCGAGTTATGAGACATAAACATGAGATTCAGAGTGGAAGGTCGTCGTCATCAGCTCATCACCTGGTGAAATACAATGAACAAGGAGATGTGCTGAATTACGCCAATGTCGGGGACTTGCATGACATGGCAGAGAATAGAGCGTTTTCATACGTGAATCTTGTTGATGTTGGAGGTCATAGCTCTGTGTCAAAAACTGCAATACGAGCAATGACCTGTAATAAACCGGATTGTTGTGTGATTTGCATATCAGCAACGACTGGTTTGAGGGAAACAAGTCTGGACCAGCTTGCAGTTGCGCTCTTGCTGTCGGTACCAGTTTGTTTGGTTGTTACAAAAATAGATTGTATCAGCAATGAAAAGTTGTGGCAGGTCCAATCGTCGTTGGATCGACTCATGACCCGCATTTGCAGGTTGTGCAATGAACATGCCAAGAGGCAATGGGGTGTTGTAAAGACTCCAGAAGATGCACTGAGCAAACACATGCAACTTGTCTCGAGCAGTGAGTCAATAAGTGTTCCAATAGTTCATCTCTCGTCTACTTCTGGAGAGGGAATACGGATATTGCATACCTTGCTTAAAAATGTTGCAGACAGAGCAGAGCTATCTAGGGAAGAGAGCACTCCATCATTCATACATGGGGTGGCATTCCAAGTTGACTCGGTGTTTCGCGTATCCGGAGTCGGCATTGTTCTATCAGGAATCGTTTTGAGTCACAAGATAGAAGTCGGTGAGATCATGCAGCTTGGACCTGGAAAAGATGGCCATTTTCAAAAAATTCAAATTGTTGGTATCCACAAGTCACACAAGGAGGTGTGCGAGGCTATACGAGGACATTACGTCACAATTGCAATTGCATCGTATACTGAAACTATAGAAAATAAGCAGGATAATAGTAGAATGATTTTGGAACAAAAAGATACTACAGCAACTCAGCACTCTGAGATCTCTGAGGCCACTGGGCATGATTTGCCAGATTCTGAAGACGAGCTGCAAGCTTTAGGGCGATCTTGGGATTTCTCTGATTTATTATTAAGTTCTATAGATTCAATTCATTCAGATTCAGGAAATGGGACGGGAGTAAAGAATAAAGTCGACCGGAGCAACACCAAGAAGCCACTGGATCCTATCAGAAAAAAAGGGGCAGTGCTTCTAACAATTAATTCGATGCCGACAATCTGCGCATCTTTCAAAGCCATCATCGTTATAAATCAAAATTTATGGCCTTATCGCTGTGGTCATATGTCTTCAAACATAGCAGCGCACATAGACAGCTGTACATCTTCAGTATGCACATTTCACTGTGGATCAGTACAGCAGCTGGGGAAATTTTCATCATTGGAGCCAATAGACCCTGCGCATGCTCAAGAGTTGTACCCACGTTATTTCACAGAGTCGGTAAACTCCTCTTTTTGCAGCGCTGCAGCTGTGTTTTATTCTAGGAGTGAGGAAAGAACAATAGTCAACAAGCACATGCACCAACGACTTTTTGTTGCAAATGTCCATTTCGTGCACCGAGAAGAGTTTATTTTGGTCGGCTCTCGAGTAGTTCTCCGCAATAATGAGTCAGGTCGTTTATGCGGCGGTGGTATTGTTGTCTCGGCCCCCAGTTCGAATACTACCACTCTGTAGAAGGTTTTTGTTTTGTATCATGTTTGCTGCAGATTTTTGTTGCAATATATTGCTCCTATTATTGTGCCCTTCATACCTTTACCATCTATGTAAATTTGATGACATTCTATGCACAAGATGCTCCACCTTGTCCATTGCATTGAGCACGCTCGTCCCTTTAAATGGACGAAATTTTGACCAGCAATCCAATGTGTCAATCAGCTGAGAGAGCACATGTGCTGGATGTACATCCGCCTGAGCCGAATGGCTCGTTGCTGCCGCCCTGGAGTGGAGCAGCCTAACGGAGTACTGCCCATCCAGATGATCCCTGGACCGAACCTATTTCCAAATCACGCATCTTCAATCAACCCCAAGCGCAATGCTGCACCACCTTATCCTCCCTTAAAGCACCAAAACAGAGCCAGATTAGGGACACTTTATTTGATATTTGTAGTTTCTCAGTAAGAAATTCATAATGCAGAGTGCACTGGCAAGCAAAACAGCCATCAGTGGCAATGTGCACGCCTTCCAAGGTCGCAGAGCATCATCTGGGGCTTCTGGTCGCGGTCAATTACAGGTAGGGAATGTGGTGCATTGTGTATCAGAATAATTTAAATTTATATAAGTAGAAATTGGGGCAGTCAGGGAACCAATGGGGGAGAACAGAAGTTGCCTCGTTGAATCGGCCCGGCGACGGCTTTATTCTACGAGGGTCAGAAGGCCATCCAGATTATGCCTGTCGACAAACCATGAGGATGACTTTTTGATCTCATATAATTATCATTCAATGTGTGCAGATCCGAGCTGCTGGTCTGAAGGCGCTGCGCGATCGTATCGGCTCTGTGAAGAACACGCAGAAGATCACCGAGGCCATGAAGCTGGTGGCTGCCGCAAAAGTGCGTAGGGCACAGGAGGCCGTGGTGAATGGTCGACCATTCGCAGAGAACTTGGTGAAAGTACTCTATGGTGTGAATCAGCGCCTCGCTGTTGAGGATGTCGACTCTCCTCTGGTCGCTGTCCGTCCTGTGAAGAAGGTAGTTCTGGTCGTGTTGACTGGTGACCGTGGTCTCTGTGGTGGATACAATGCCAGTGTTATCAAGAAGACTGAGCAGAGGTACGCTGAACTGACCAAGATGGGAGTGGAGGTGTCTCTAATTTGCGTTGGACGCAAGGGCATGTCTTACTTCAAGAGGCGCCCAGAATATAACATTGAGAGCGAGTTTGAGATTGGACAGAGCCCAACAATTAAGGAAGCACAGGCCATCGCAGATAACATATTTGCTGACTTTGTATCCGAGGAGGTTGACAAGGTTGAGTTGGTGTACACCAAATTCGTGTCCCTCATCTCTTCTGCTCCAGTCATCCAGACCATGCTTCCACTCACCCCAGAAGGCCAGGTTTGCGACATTGAAGGGAACTGCGTGGATGCGGCCGAAGATGAGGTATTCAAGCTCACTACCAGGGAAGGAAAGCTGGTTGTTGAGGCCGAATACTCTACCACCGAGACTGGAGATCTCGACTCTTCTTTGATTTTCGAACAAGACCCAGTGCAGATTATAGATGCATTGTTGCCATTGTACATGAACGCCACTCTCCTGAGATCCCTGCAGGAAGCCCTTGCTTCAGAGTTGGCAGCGCGTATGAATGCCATGAATAACGCCTCCGACAATGCTGCTGAGTTGAAGAAGAACTTGAACCTGGTGTACAACAGGAAGCGTCAGGCCAAGATTACAACTGAGCTTACTGAAATTGTTGCTGGTGCAGGATCAGTTTAAGCAAGCAGAACAATATTTTAGTTACATATCTTCAAATCTAGATCATGCCTAATGCCTTGCACGTTTTTATACTTCACTTTTGTTTTAGTTGCATTGCATTTTAAAACATGATCATGATCACTCATTTTCCAATCTGCCAATTGGCACAGTTTGCAAACCGGCTGATATCAGATCTGGAGTGTCGAATGCATTTCCTTCTAAGCCAGCAGGAATGTCTAGCCCTATCCACTTTTATCCAGAATATGGATGATTCATAACCAAAAACTTGATTAAAGTAGCCCGAGCTGTATTAAATGAGCAACGTTGAGTTTATCGGGCGATTCCACTAAAGTCCGACCCTAATCTGGATTATGGGGCGATGATCCCGTGAGTTGGATGAAGTTAATGTATTTGATAGCAATACGTATATTTTAATAGTCGAAGGTCATTCAATCTCAACGCTCGTGTCCTCTGGCAGCCTCTGAACGCAGATACATTGGGGTGGCAAACATGCAATAAAGGGCCTCTGGCTCTAAGGAAGTTGCTGCCCGTTGCTTTGGTATTAAATAATGGATCAGCAAAAAGTTCAGTCGCAGACACCGGTCGCACCACCGTTGGAGCGGCCCACATTACGAGTGCAAGGTGAAGACATAATTCTAGAGAGTGCTGAAGAGCAACGTAGTAGCCCGGTTCAATCACCGGAAGTGAGCAAAGCAGAAGCCTTAGATGCTGATAATCAGGAAGGTGAAAATGCGGTGAAGGAGGAAAGGAAGAATGATATTTCACCGGCAAGCAGGGTGCCAGCGTTGGACCTGTCTGTACTTACCAAACAAGTGCACAGTTCGAGCAGGAAGAGGCTCGATATGACAGTAGGCCCTAGTCGGGTACATGAAAAAAATGATAAAATTAACACTAGAGGTAAAGATGAAGGGAGGACAAATAGTGTAGAGAGTTTCAAGTACGTGCATGCGACCACCTTTGATTGTTGCTGCTATATATTGCATGCTGATGCATCAGGCATATGCCTGGGCTGTTGATTCTGATAAGATGGTGTTATTACCTCATGATGGAATGATGCAGGCTTTCCATGGGAGACGGTGATACGGATGAGTGGAATAAATTGACTACTGCAAATTTGCAAGCATTTTTGAAATCTCAGAACCCCACCACTAGGTATGCTAGTTTGGAACGTGTGAAGAAATGGATAGAAGCATCTAGCCCGCCATATGATGGAAATCCATCTGTAGGAGTGCCAAAGGGGCCAATAGTGTCCGGCAAAGGCCACAATTCTATGTTTAAGAGGATTTGTTGTTGGAAAGTATAGACGTGCTTGCAGCATTTGAACATGACATCTGTTGATTCTAATCAATGTTGGTTATTTAACATTTAAATTTACGTACACCCATCCTGCCAATAAAAGAAACATGAAAAAATCTACACGGGATGTATACAAATGTGCCGAAAACAATGTGTTTCAATTATCATGTGCTGATGCAAGTACTCAAGCCTCAGAGCCCTCCATTCCTTTGATAAACAGGTCCAAAATATCATTGTCTGGATCATTCTGTCTAGAACAATCCTGTAGTCCCTCGATGTTTGGAAGACCATCGTCAAAATAGCTTGATGCATTGTCAAATACACCAGACATAAGATCTGTCTTCTCAGGGGAGACGTCTCCAGTTGCTGAGTGTATATTTGTTTCTGCCTTGTTTCCCTCAACAGATGGTGGAACTTTCCCTGAAGCATTTGTGGAACCGTGCAGAATTGCATCACTTATTGCTTGACTGCTATCCATATTTGATTGAATCGCTCCACTCGTAGTTGGTATAGGTCCGGCAACTGATGTACCTGGCTGGCCGGAGGCATATGAAACCTGTGGATGATACATGGTGTGGGGCGGTCCCTGCAAATAAAAATAATATGAATTCCTAATAAATCGGATCAGATGGCTTTTATAAACGCGTACCGCTACTTGCTGTTGACAGTAACCTCCCACTGATGCAGATGGAACTGCATGGGGATAGGTTGGAGGCATGCCTGCACCTGGCAGATTTTGTTGCCATGGCATATGAGGGACTGTAAGAGGATTTCCGGGAGCCAAATGTGATGGGTAAATCCCTGGATTTCCATAGTATCCTTGGGAAGCCATTGCTGGCGGTACGCCTGGCCAAGCATTTGCACCATAAGCCTGAAGATTGTGATTAGAACCAGAAGCAGGGAATCCTCTCTGCTCCATGGCATCATCATTCTTCGTTACTTCGTCCGCTTTTCGAATATTATTCATTTTCATACTCATCTTTTGATTCTTCCCGCTTTGAGGCGAGGATTTAGAACATTGACTTTGCTTCACAAACGAATCCGAACGTGGCAACCCTTCCTGCATTGTTCCTTTTTGCCGATCATCGCCTCTTTCACTGCTGGCAAATTTATCCTTTGTGCCAGATTTATCTTTTCCATCGTCACGTTTTCCAGCAACAGCTTCTACTCTCTTCAAATACAGTCTGTACTTTTGAAGGTGGCTGGCTACGTTTTCCCTAGTTAAGCCCTCAACATTCATCAGATCCAATATGCGTTTTGGAACAGCTTTATCAATACCAAGCGCATTTACAGCATAAACAAACTGTTGATGCATTTCTACTGACCAAACAACTCGTGCTTTCTTCCCACCAGATCCCCCTTCATGCTCTGCACGGAGAACCTCGACTTCCTTTGATCTCTTGGTGCCTTGAACCCTAGAATCACCATCTTGTTCGGCACCTGATTCCTCGGCAGTTACCCCTCTGCTCATTTGACTGCTTCTCCTACGGACTACGTGCTGCCATACGTTCTTGAGCTCTTCTATTCTCACCGGCTTGATCAAAAAGTCAACAGCACCGTGAGTAACACCACGAAGAACAACACCAGTGTCACTATCACTGGACATCACTGCAGATTAGAAAACCCGTCACAGTTGAAATCCAGACGCTTGGTATTCGGCAACAAATTGATGACAACAACTCACTTATAACAGGGAGATCAAGCTCAAGACCAATCTGCTCCAACAGCTTGAATCCATCCATATCGGGCATATGCACATCAGACAACACCAGATCAAACTGCTGCCCGTCTTCTTGCCTACCCCGAAGCTCTCTGAGTGCTTCGTGACCATTTGACTTCGTCTCAACTGCGTACATTGTATGATAAAATACCCTCAGAACCCCCACGCCTCCAACCTTACGCTACCTGTACCACAAGTACCGCGTCCTTGTTGCTCATTCCAAATGCACGCACCTTGATAGTTGCACCTTCTCAACATTGCTGACACCACTTTTAAACACATTGGATCATCATCCACGACGAGCACTCTCAGACCAGCTGGAGAAAAAGGACCCTCTGCAGCAGCAGAGTTGCTATCTTGCCTCCCGGGCACCAGCCGGTCTTCCGACCGTCTCGTCGACAGCGTCGGTGGAGACATTTGGCGAGTCGCGTGGTATGTACTATCTTTTAATACTAATTTCAATAACAGCAGCTTACTGGCCCAGACAGCGATAGATTTGTTCAAACTGACTTGGCCAGAATTCGCGACCGAAGGCCAACACCACGTGCCTTATCGTTGAAATATCTCCGCACTATCTACTCTAGAAACCGATTTTGGTTCTATAAATGGGAAAAAATAGATCAAATTCCCAGTAAAAACAGTCACTGTATCTCTTGTACTGGAGACTGGCACTGTCTTACCCTCGCGCAATCAAACGTGGCATTCGGTACCTTCTGCACAGAGAAACAATCTCCGAATACACTATTTTGCGTACGCTATGCGCCTTTTGTACAGTTTACAATCCGGATCCCTCAGACAAATAATCACCAGCGGCGATCACCTGAGCCAGATAGGAGAAATGCGGCAACCGACCGGCGACACTCACCCCCCCACGGACGGTCTACGGGTTCCAAAGTTTCTCTTTGTAACAAAATTACGGACAGAGTTCTACCAACAAGAGAATCGGATAGCACATTGTTGAAATATCCAACCGCAGCCCACGATTAGGAAGCAAGGAACAAGGCGTCAGGAGGTTGTTATCCGGATGACGTTCGTTTCAACATGACGTCGCCATGGCCGTGGCCACCGGTGGCCACCATCGATGCATCGATGGATCGGTCCATAAATATCGCATACATTAATATGAAATGAAATGAATACGACCAATCTACTTTAACTACACACTGTAAACTCAAGCACTTATACTGAGGTACGACAGAATATCTTCGAGGTCGATATCATTTGTATTCGAAATGTGATGGAGCATGATCTCCGCTGTGATGGGCCCAAGTGTAAGGCCAGAGCCCTCGTGGCCTGCAGCAATGTACAGGCCCGCTGCTTCTGGGATGGGCCCTACGAGCGGGTGTCCAAAGGCAAAGGGCCTCAGACCTACGCGGGCCGAATGTCTGCCCTGTTGGCCTATGATACCATCTGCAATGTCGGGTACTGTATTGTCTCCAAAAATGCTGGGGACAAACTCATAGGCGCGGTCGAGAATTCGCCGGACTATGCCATGGTCAGGTTTGTTGTCCCGCTGAATGCCCTCTCCACCTGCTCTCCGCTGAGCCAAAGGCTGACCGACCTCGCGACTGCTACCGAGGAGAACTGTTCCATCTACAAAGTTTCGAGTCGCTGTAAATGTGATATCGATTTCCTGAGATGGGGCATCCGTGTTTCTGTCGTAATGCTTTGTGTATGTGCTTTCCATGATACCGTGCCCCAGCTTAGGGCTCTTGGTATCAGGCCTGACAACTAGTAAATGCCCTCTGCTGGGAAGGATAGCTTCCTTCCAAGGAGTCCGTGTTCGGCCTAAAGTAAGCTCTCCTAGCATTGTATCTAATAGGCTGCCAGTCCAGGCCCCACAGGCGATAACTACGCCTTTCGTGGCTTGAATCAGTTGGCCGCTCTCCAACTCTACACCATAGATTCGAGGCCGATCAGTTTGGTCGTCTACAAGAGCAGAGCTGCATCCATCGTGGAAAATAGCCTCAAATTTACCTCCAAAGGACCTACATGAAGACAAAAGTGCTTCTGCTGTTTTCCTACCGTTGATCTGACCGTCTGAAGGGGTCAACACGCCTCCCTGAATACTTTTGGATCCACAAAGGCAGGCTTCTCTCTCTGTGACCTGTCTATGATCCAGGTACACTGCGTCTTCTATTCCGGCATCCTGAAGCAATTGCACTCTACGCAGCAATGATTCTGATTCTTCGGATGTTGTCGAAATTAGCAGAGATCCGTTCCTGTTCCATTCGCATGCTTCGCCAAAGGACGATCCTGACCGACTGGCCATCTGTCGTTCCCACATTGCCTTGCTCATTTCTGCCATCTTCCATGCTCCTCTGGACAATGGATCCCTGTGAGCCATCCATATATAACCTTGTCCCGCTCCTGTAGCTCCAGAACATGGCACGTGTGCGTCCACAATGGTGCAAGTGTGCCCGCGCTCGAGCAACCGATGGGCACAGGAGAGGCCAATAACTCCCGAACCGACTATGCACACGTCAGTCTCCAGGCATCTCGCTCCTTGATAATAAATAAGTGATTTTCCTTGATGTATATTTGCATTTCTACCAGATCTTTGACAACGGCGCTGGACAACACGACCTTGCTCCAACGTCACAAGAGGGTTGTTGCCACGACGAGTTTTGGAACTACCACTGTAGCAGTACGCATTATTATTCATATCGTGCAAAATTTACATTTCGAAAAAATATTTATTGTGAATTAAATAATAGTAGTATTCTTGCTGTTGCTGCCCTACAATGAATTTCATTCCTAAATCTGAAAAATGGGTGCTTCCCACCTCTGTGAAATAATACTGTACGTATCATAGCGAATGCTGTCCCTCTTATACTTGAATCAAATTATTCCGGTCTCCTGTTGGTAAAAGTTCGTTCTTCATTCCCGCTTCATGTCTCATGCTCCAGGTTTGGGCACCCACAGGTAGTAGCCTCAACCTCTCGGTGGTGGTGCTCTTCCTCCTTTTGGTGGTGGAGCTCTTCCTCCTTTTGGTGGTGGTGCTCTTCCTCCTTTTGGTGGTGGTGCTCTTCCTCCTTTTGGTGGTGGAGCTCTTCCTCCTTTTGGTGGTGGAGCTCTTCCTCCTTTTGGTGGTGGACCAGGTACCTTTGACGCCTCGCCTTTTTGGCCGACATCAGGCAGCCCTTTGTGGTTCAACTTGGGGCAAGGCACATACTCCCATCTGATCTTCTTCTTATCCCAGGCGAATCCAGTGATCTTTTGCAGAGCTACTGTAGAGAAGTCGACATTTCCCTTCTTGCAGGCCCAACTTGGGCACAGGTCCACAATCTTGGCATAGACTGGTCTAATCCTGTGGCCCCTTGTTGTGTGGCCTCTAACACCAACTACTTTGATGCATTTCCCACAAATTTTTCCTTTTCCCATCTTCTTCCAGTCTGCTTGATTCATGGCAGCATAGTACTTTTGCCAGTATTCAGGGAGCCTCTTAGCTTTGAACTGGCACGCATTTTTACCCGTGTCATTCATACGAAAGGGCTTTGAGTAGGCTGTCCCCATACCAGTTCTCACCGTGGCTGAGGCGGCCGATATCATGGACAGCAGCAAACCAGCCAGAAAGAATATACATTTCATCATATACATCTGCTTCAAAAATGTATGTCGCTCTCTAGAGATCAATCCGTTGGCTGATCAGTCGCAACGCTCACGAGCTTCAAAGTCAAGACTGGGCGTCGGTTCAGTGATCAAAACAAGTACGATCTGCGAGAGTGTATAGTCTTTAGATGAGGTTGTAGTAAGAAAATATAAAATGAAAGATATTACTCTGCTTTGATGTCGCTAGACGGTCGCCTCTTATTCATCAACGACATCTTAGACGCGGTGACACATTTTCTGGTCGTCCAGTCCGACCGTACGTCCGACCTAGTCGTCGACGCTGACCGTGGATCGGGCCAGGAGGAAAGCACGACCAGACCACACGGACACATTGGCAGGATGGACCTTGGCATCGACTCGCCACTTGTGCAATCTATATAGAGAGGGAGCCATAAACATCTGAAAGTAGGTATAGAACCCGTTGGCTTTGCGCTGTCAGTTTCTGTACGCATAGCCATCCAGCATCAGAGTAATCTTGCCATGTTGCCGTGCTGTACGACCATGCAAGTCAGACGAGGATGCCCAAGTTGTCATGAATTTCAATTCATCACTGTCTGACACTGATCGGAGTCCTCACCAGGGTTGACCTCGATAAGCATTTGGACAGACCAATATTGTCGAATGTTTGATACCAAGAAACCAACCAGACATGACTGCAGAGCTAGAAGACTGCACAGTGCAGAGCTGGAGAAGGTCAAACAGAAATATCGCTGTACAAGGTTGTCCTCTGATCGATCAAGGTACCCACCATTGTCAAGCGATCGATAGATCGCTAATTGCCGACCGAAGCACTGCAATAAATAAACCTCTAGAGTAACAAATAAATGAAATGTTTTGAAATACTGAGATGGCGCATCATTTGATGCAGCCTGCATGCTGACTACTCGGCCACAACTTGAATTTCCAAGCCAGGCCAGGGACATGAAAGGAAAGGCCAATGCATGCACATCCTATAATGTATTAAAGTAAATTATGTATGATTAAAATGCATTAGAGGAATATTTGTTGAGTTTGAATCGATAAAGAAAGAAGAGGCTAGCGTGCCGACGTTGCATGTAGACTAATTGATTGGAATTTATTGTAAAGAAATACAATGGTGGGGTCCAAACGAAAATCAAGGACCAAAAGAGATGATTTTTTTGAGCAAGTAGATGACGATGATGCTGGCGCATTGTTTGCGGGGAGCGAGGAGGAAGAAAGGAGCGAGGAGCATGAAAGCGAGGAGGAGAAGGAGACTGCTGAAGAGAAAAGGCTTCGCATGGGTAAGTAGTATGTTTTCTCTGTTGTTCTAAAATACATTGATAATATGATTTGCAATCCAAGAAGTGCTTTTGGAGTTGAGGGTAAGAAAGAGAGTGTCTGACTGCTTGCAGCCAAAGAGTACCTGGCTCGAATTCAAGAGGTAAACGAGGAGCATGGGGAGGACGTTGCGGATGTTTTGAAACGAGATGCCTTAGAATCAATGGGTCATTTCAAAAGATTGGTTGCGGATCGACTCAGATTGCCAGAGGTGCCACTAGTGAGAGATTATTCTAGGGAAGACGGTGATGGTGTGTTTTACAGAGGTCATAGGCTGGCTGTTACTGCACTGGCATTGAGCGCTGATGATAGGCGAGTGTACTCGGTTTCGAAAGATGGATCCATTATGGAAGTTGATGTGGAAAGTGGTGCAAAGAGCAAGTTTGAGCAGTCCAAGGATCAGGTGCCAAAGGCGTCAAAGGTTGGAGCACCCTGGATGGCTCCATCTGCAAGGAAAGGGAGCAAAGCAGCCCTTTTGGCTGCAGCTGTCTCAAGCGATGGTCGGTACCTTGCTATAGGTGGTGGAAGTAAAATGATTGATGTATGGGATGCTAGGTCAAGGACGTATGTTAGGTCTTTGCCTGGGCACAAAGATTCAATCACTGCCCTGGCCTTTCGGGAAGGGACTCATCAACTTTTCAGCGGTTCGTTCGACCGATCTGTGAAAATTTGGTCGTTAGAAGACATGACTTATATAGACACTCTTTTTGGTCATCAGAGCGAGATTTTGGGCCTTGATGCTCTCAGGGCTGATAGGGCTCTCAGCTGTGGGGCAGATAGAACTTGTAGAGTATGGAAAATACCAGAAGAATCGCAGTTAGTGTTCAGGGGCCATACACTTAATATAGAATCGTGCGCGTATATAACAGGTAGCGAATGGGTCACTGGAGATGCGGATGGATCCGTGCAACTTTGGAACTCGGCTAAAAAGAAGCCCACATTTTCGTGCAAGGTGGCCCACATCTCAGATCACATTCCCTCGGATTCTCTGGAGTACACTGGCGCTGGAAGCGTTGGTGGTGATGCCTGTGGCTGGGTGGGATCTATTGCTGCGTGTCCAGGATCTGATCTCATAGCATCAGGTGCCGGTGACGGCCAAATCAAGTTCTGGAAAGTATGGGATGGAGGCAGAGGAGATGGTGGCAGGCGGGCATTACAGAATATCGGTGCCATACCAGTTCGAGGTTTCGTTAATTCAATTGCTATCGCAAAGAGCTCTAAGTTCATTGCTGCTGGTGTAGGACAGGAGCCAAGACTTGGTAGGTGGCTTCGAGATCCTGCTGCGCGAAATGGCATTCTGATACACCCTCTTCTCCAGGAGGCAGGGCTTGCTCAAGAAGACGATGATGCCTAATCTTTCTTGCTGTATTTATGTCACCGGCATGCTGATCAGGTTGTAAGAAATAAAATTAGAGTATATTTATGTAAGAGATCACATATCTATTTAATTTACTGGCACTGGAAAATACATTTCTGCCTTTGTCCAGCATGCCGCCGAAAGCCCAGGACTCTCAGGTCTTGCCTGCAAAGGAACAGGCTCTTTTTAGACAATTAGTCAAACAATATGAGGTATGGTGATTACAAAATGAATGATCTCTAGGATCTAGTGGTTACACTTTAGGGAATCGTGTCCTTCTGGTTTGTTCGTAAATGGTGATGATGCGCTTCTCTGGACTGATTCGTGTTCTTGGACTCGATCTTTTAGTCCAGTCTATAGTATTTAACATCCAGTTCTGACAAGTCCTAAAAGTGATCTCAATCGCAGACTAAATTATACAAGAAAGGACTGAAGACAGCTGACTTGATTCTGAAGAAATTTCCTGATAACGGAGAGACGCTGGCAATGAAGGGCCTGTTATGCAACTGCCTAAATCGCAAGGAGGAAGCTTATGATTTGGTGAAACAGGGCGTGAAGTCGAATCTCCGCAGTCATGTCTGCTGGCATGTATATGGGTACGTAGGAACCTTGAGACTTGTTCAGGCTATCAAAATTATTGTGCTTCAACCGAAAGGGAAGCGACGGGATGAGTATGTATATATGCAGATTATTGTATCGATCTGATCGGGAATATGATGAAGCAATAAAGTGTTACAAGAACTCGCTTCGAATGGAAAAAGACAACTTGACAGTCTTGAGGGATCTTGCACAACTGCAAATACAAATTAGAGATCTGGGTGGCTTTTTAGAAACACGGCAGAGACTGTTAGAATTAAAGCCTACAAACAGACAGACATGGATTTTGCTGGCATTGGCGCATCATTTGTTGGGTAATTATGAATTGGCTGCGACTGTTCTGGATAGTTATGAGACAACATTAGACTCGGTAATCATAAGCAGTGAACCATATGAGCATAGCGAGATTTTGATGTATAAAATAAATATATTGAGAGAAGGGGGTAAGTTTAATGAAGCTCTTCAAGCACTTGATACCGCTGAGAAGGCAGGATATATCAAGGACAAGTTGGGAGCCATTGAGATGAGGGCTCTGCTTCTAAAGTCAATCGGTGGATTCGATGAGGCTGCAGCACTCTATTCGAAACTTATCTGTATTAATCCAGATAACTACGAGTACCACATTGCTCTCATTGAATGCCAAAATGCAAAACATGGGAAGGAGAAAGACCCTAAGGAAATGTTGCAGTACTACACAGAACTTGCCAAAAAGTACCCTGATAGCATAGCTTGTAGGCGCATTCCTTTAGACTTTTTAGAGGAATATGCATTTGAGCAAGCTTTGAATGAATTTATCAAACCATACATTGAAGACGGTATCCCTTCTCTGTTCTCGGAGCTGAAACCGCTCTACAGTGATGCTGAAAAGGTGGCAATAATTGAAAGGGTTCTGTGTGACTACAAAGTATCAGGCGAAGACAAGGCATGGGTCACACTGTATTTAGCCCTTCATTTTTCTTTATTAGGTAACATCGAGAAGGCTTTGGAGTACATTCAGTCCTGTATGGATGCAAAACCAGATTTAATAGAGGCATACTCAGCCAAGAGTACAATCCTAGACGCTGCTGGTGATTATCTTGGTGCTGCCTTAGCTGCAGAGCAAGCTCGAAAGATGGATTTAGCAGATAGATATTTGAATTGTCAATCATCCATGGCATTATTTAAAGCAGGAATGGCTGAAAAGGCGGAATTAGTTGCCCACTTGTTCACAAAGGAAGGCGATCAAGCGAACAATTTTTATGACATGCAGGCAACTTGGTATGAAATATCATCAGGGAATTATTACTTATTGTTCAAGGACTATGGACGTGCACTGAAGAGATTTAGGAAAGTAGATAGCCATTATTCAGACTTCGTGGAGGATCAATTTGACTTCCATGGGTACTGTGCTAGGAAACAGGTAAGACAGAAATCTTGCCTCGAATTATGATGTCATTTTGCCTCGTCGATGATTTATTTCGTATTTTTCTTTTTCTAGACCATGAGGGCTTATGTTGATATGCTGAGGATGCTTGATAATCTCTATTCTAGTGAAGTCTATGGGCAAGCAGTTCGAGGAGCTGTGACTATCTATGTCGATCTCCATGATAACCCACCAAAGTCGAAAGAACAGATTCTTGAAGAACGACTCGCAAGTTTATCTGTAGAAGATGCGAAGAGAGAGAGGCAAAAATTAAGAAAATTGGAAGCGAAGAAGCAAAAGGAGTTATCACAAGCAGCAGATGAGGCAAATAAAGGAAACAAAGAAAAGGGCAAAAGGTGAGTGATACATTTAACTTGATTATATTATATTTTTATGTGCGTTAATATTATACTATTATCGATGGCCTCCTCTTGTCCAGGGTTGATGATGATCCACATGGCGAAAGGTTGCTTCAGACACCTGAGCCTCTGACAGAAGCTTCAAGACTGATGAAATTGCTGATAAGAGGGAATGCAAATACACATGAGAATCAGATTTTGGCATACCAAGTCGACATCAGAAGAGATAAACCATTCCTTGCATTAAAGGACCTTCAGAAAGCGATCGATCTCGCTGGCAAAGATCACCCAGCAGTTCATGAATGCATCATTGACATGAACACTCGTGCCCAGAACCCAGGCTTTTCTAGCTCATTTTCAAAATTCAAGGATCAAACATCAATTTTAGAGAAAATTGTATTGGACACCTGTCAGGGTTTCATGCAAAATAAAAACATTCAGGACTACCATGCAGCATGGAAGCAAGCCAACCGTAATAAAGACATCATGTCCGGTTTCATTTCTGCCAAGATCGATATGCTGATGGAAGCAAGTGGTGTTAATCCAGAAGCAAAGTTCAAAGTCTTTTTAGATGATGTGCGTAGCCTTCTGCAGAGCACCGTTGTCTCCCACAAGGAATGTGAATCAGTATACGAGAGCATGAAGGATTTGTTTGGTGAACAGAATGAGATAACAAAATCTTACAAAGAATTATGTGCGAAATCTTTCGAATACTCAAGGACATTTGGTGGAAGTTCATGCATTGATTTGGACTCGTTACAGCAAGACGTGTAGAGCCTGTACTTCGACTGAGGAGAGGTGGAAGTTTGATTGAGAGACATTCGTTTTAGTCTGCATAATCGATAATGCCAGTATTGTGAATGGCATAGCTTGCCTCTCCCTCGGGCAAGTGAGGGGCCTGAATCACTTTTACTAGTCGCTGTTCTGCTTTGCCTTTCCTTACGGAAAGCCTCACGGTAGATGCATGGGCCATCACGTGCCCACCGACCGGTTTCTTTGGATCGGCAATAAACATGGAGCCACCTGCATGGTATTTATCAGAACATATCAGTTTTCCTTCCAATGTCAACAATTATATCTATTTCGAAATACACGTAATTCCGATTATATTATACTATTATATTATATTATAGATGTACCAAGTCTGTACATCAATTGATGTCTTGCAAGACAATCAACTCACCAGATGGATCTGAGATGACCTGGTTTGTCAGCAGTATGGCGATATTAAACTCCTCAGACAGCTGCAACACAATACCAGACATTGTTTTCAACATGCTCTTATTCATCACACCCATGGAGCGTATTGTGTCCTTTTCAAATTTTAATTCCTTCATTCATATGTATAGCCTACCTTTCGCAGCCTTGCCAATAGAATTCCCAGTCGCTGTTGCCTCTCAGCAAGTTCACCTCTACCAGTGAAGTCGGTCCTGAAACAGCCGGTGATCGAGTCCTGTACAAATTCATTTCAAGGTCAAATTAATGTCATCTCCATTCATTATTGACATCTGATAATTATCGATAATTTCCAGGCATGCTGTTATTGAACTCACCATAATCAGCAGTTTAAACTGATCCTCGGCCATCATAGCTGCCAAGGGCTCGAGCAGCTCAATCTGGCGTTCGTACGTTGGGGCCCTCGCGTACACAATATTGTCCAGAACAGAGTCGCCATCCACTTGGAATCTTTCAGCGATTGCTCTGATTCGAGAAGGACGGAAAGTGCCCTCCGTATCGATGTATGCCACTTTGCCTGGGCTTTTCTCGTGAATCTGTGCGGTCACACACAGAGTGTGGCACAGCTGGGTCTTCCCACACCGAAATTCACCATAAATCTCGGTGATTGATTTTGTCTCAATCCCACCACCCAGGAGTTCATCGAACGCTTTCGCGCCAGTAGACAAGAATACCACCACCTTGTCGCGTTGTGCTTCGCATTCTTTTGCAGTCATGAAGCCAAATCCAGAAGGACACAATTTGCGAGCAGCTTCCAGAATCTTTTGAATTTTGGCATCGCTCAGGCCCCTAATATCTGCCAAGCTCTGCATATTCACAATGACAAAAAACACATCGTTGATCAAAAAAATTATAATTTAATAGCGATGATTTCGATTGTAAGCGTACGAATCATGAGGACCAAGGGCCTTCTACATACAAAAACACATGAGCAAGCATTACCTTGGCTGTGTTCATCAGCAGAGCATCGGCGGTGTGATATCCCGAATCTTTGCACTTTTTAATATCCAATTTGTTGATACCCAAAGCTTCAAGCTTATCAATTGCCTGGAACTGCAAGGCATAAGCGGACAGCACACATTCATGAGTTAAGTGGCAAGGTGTATATATCAGAGACGTACATGCTGCCATGCACCCTCATAGCCTCCAAGCCGCTGTTACCCAGCTAGAAGCACATCTCAACCGTCGTACCTCGGCCACGTCCTCCTGGACCTCTTGCACAGCGACTGGCTCCTCGTGAGTAGCAGAAGCTTTCCTGCAGGAGACAATAAGCAAAGAATGTACAGCGAGAAACTAGAATTCGTAATTTTATTTGGTACCGGTAATATTCCTTCGATACGCCTTGCCGTGTGCAATAATCCAAAGCCCCCGAGAGCCTTCTCGTAGCACGCACGGTCAGCCGATTCGAAACGCACCTCTTTCCCTTCTCTTCTTGAGCAGCACTCATGATTTCTTCTACTAATGTTTTGTTTATCAAATATTTACAAGGATTAGTGCAGGTGCTTGATGAGTTTCTCGTTGCTTAACGTCACTGCCTGACACAGCAGTAGAGTAACGACCGTTGATTTGGAGACTTGTTTCTAATTGAAATATTCGCAAATAGTTCTATCGTTTGAACTAGATATCGAATATGAGTTTAAAAAGGCGTGCTAGGCTGTGATTTGTGACATGCACAAAAAAGAAAATTATAACAATAGTAATAATAATAATAATGATGATGATGATGATGATGATGATGAATAACGGGACCTGTACGCTTGTGGCGCATGCCCACAGGCTCGTGCCATTCAGTTGTCAGACGGCCACCATCAGGCAAGGACGTGTACCGTATAGGTGGCCCTTGATCGTGATCCTCCACCAGTGATAAGGTCGGTCATGGTCCATGCATCTGATGACTGCCCAAGACCAGGGTTCTAGGACCTCGCGATATGCTTCTAAATCTAAACAAGCAATATCTTCATGAGAGTATGTTCCTCTTTTTTGTCTCTTCTTCTGTCACGTGGTCTGTTTTGTCAAAAAGCGCCATTTGCTTTCGTATTAATGGCATGAATGGTCTGCCCTTGACCAAATCCTCGGTTGTGGGGCCTTCTGCTGGCTCGTCTGTATCATCGTCGTCAGCCTTCTTTGCTCCCTGCTTGGTGTTCATCTCAGGATGTAGGAGCTCTTTAATATGCATATGCTCCGGGCCATCCTGTTCGAGCTTCCCTCTCTCAATGTCTCTCATCACCCTTTGTTCACTTGCCCCTGCAATATATTTTCTCAGTTCTCCAATCTTCTGAAGAATGAAGTCATTAGATTTCAATAAATCTTCCTTATCGATAAGTATGTCTGCCTCTTGCGTTCTAATTTCAATATGTTCGGTCAGCTCGTGTACTGAAGCAGAGAACTTATCAAGCATTGTGAGCAAGGTAACTGGAGCCGTGGCCAGCAAGCGGTTCCATAAATCATCCCCATCTACTCTCCAGAAGGTACAAGATGTGATGGTAAAGACGGTCATTAGGCGAGTGTTGCACTCTGGGATTTTCTTCCTGAAAATAGCCGCACTACCGACGACTCCAGGGCTACTGATCCGGTAAGGCATCCTGTCACCTGCAATGACAGCACCAATCTCTCCTTCCTCGAGCAAGTAGACATGATCAGCGTCATCTCCCTGTTGGAAAATCTTCTGCGATCCGCCCATATGAATAGGGATAGCTGTAGCTGAAACTGCCTTGATGGTGTTCTTGTCAATGAGAGAATTTTCACCAGGGTCGATGTTTGCGAATGCTTTCAGGGCCTGAGAGCCTTCCAATACTGAACGGATTGCTTTGGAACGGAGCCACAGAGGAAGTTCGTCGAAATAAGCACTATTATCTTCATCCAACGCTGGGCTCCACATGCTGTAGTAAAATCGTCGTATTTCTTGCCTCACGTTTGCATGGAAACCGCTTCTCTTCATCCAACTCTCCATTCCACGAAACTTCTCCAGTAAATCATCTCCACTGCCTGAGGACTTCATCATTGTGAGCAAAGTTCCAATATTTCTGCAAAATAATTATCTCGTAATTATCTTTGGCATCGTATAATACTCAAGATTCCGTCCCAGAAACAGAAGAACGCGATAATTATGGCATTCAGTAGATGCAGTGTAGACGTACGAGACAACATATCCAAAGTAGGCAACTCCAATTAAAATGAAGATGATAGCAACACAGACTTCAGCAGTTGTCATGGGTGTTATATCACCATAACCAATGGTAGATACTGCGATAGTTTGGCACGATGAGCTACACTTGGCAGACAAGAACAGAACAAAAGTACAAGCAAACACAAGGTCTCAACCTACTTGTGCAAAGAACATAATATGCACAAATTACCCAACGGGTCAAGTTGCTGGATGTATATAAGTCTATCATCGGTTTACTAGTAACGAAGGCTGCCACCCAGCTGTCACTAAGGCCTTCTGTCACCGCAATCCACCACCTGAAGCATACAATTCAGTTCAGTATCAGCCAATAGTTGCCAATATATATATCATGTACATTCAATACACAAGACCAAAAGCGTACCAAACACATGCCATCAAATTCACCAACACCGCCATGGTGAAGGCAATCCTAAAAATGAACATTGTCAATGTGCTAAACCGGCTGGCAAGTTGGAAAGACATTGACCCTCCTGTAGCAACCTGGCCCATGCGCTGCATCAAAACAACTCAAGATACGATAAGATACAGCAAAGACATATTAAATATATATTCTAAATACGAAACAAGACAGCAATATATATTCCAGACGCTCACCATAATCAGATTTACAACCCTCAGCAACCGCAGCAGTCGTAGCAGCATGAGCAATTGTGCCACATTGCGATTGGATTCTCCCGAGGAGCTGAGAGCAATACCTAGCTGAATGAATATCGGGGCACAAGCCAGAAAATCTATGACAAAACTCCCTTTGCTGACATAACGCTTGGCAATCTCAATCCCATCAATGATTGTCACCGTCTCCATGTCCCATCTCACCATGAACCCAATGTGAAATTCAACAAACAGATCAATCAGGTATATCGAACCTGCACTAGTATTTAACCAGTTTAAATGACAACTATATACATATGTTTCGTTTTGTCTAGAATATTTATAGTGCAGAAGATAGCAAGAACAATCGAAAACCAATCCAACTCACTTCCAATAATGTCAAGTATGGTCCAGAAAGTGAAAGAGTACATGCTATTGAATGCAAGAGACAGTGGCACAATAAATGATGTATACGTCATATCCGTTATTGTGTTGGTATGACCCCACATAGTAGCAAATATATGGATCGGATCCATTGTCGGAAGAAAGAAAATGGACTTTCTTGGTCTACATCCAAAACAGGGGGAAAAAAGTCATCTTCTTGCACCTAGAGATATGACACTACTGAGCTCTTTCTATGCAGTCAAACAACACGCGCAAGACTGGAAATTTTATAAATTGTCATACGCTCACCTCTTCTTGGAAATTTCCAGGTACCGAGAGAAATTGCGCCCGTCAACCCGTACATTCCATTGTGGAATTGAAGGTAGAGACTCTGCCACCGGAGATATTGCCTGTTCTGCGACATTTGCCCATTCTCTTGACTTGTCCTGAGCCAACGTCCTACTCGACGGTGCAAAAGACATGCTGTAATCTCTATCATTTTCTGAATCGTCCACATTGTCCCCTCCTTTGTTCAGTCTTCTCAACCTCATGGCTTGCGAATGCCGTTCAGTATCCTTTCCCTGAATACCGATTCCTCACCCCCTATGACTCCTTTTGCATCCTTCATATAAAACAAAATTATAAATGAACCAAAAATATTCATTATTTTTATTCCGTTGATAAAATTCTTACCGGTCTGGTTTTCCGTTGTCAGTTGTTGCCTCTGACTAGTCATGACTATTGCGCAATGAGATTCTTAGCCTGATTCTTCAGTCAAGAACGATGAAATCTGCATTCATATGTAACATTTTATGGTATATATTTCTATAATTTAGTGGATTGGCATGATATGAATCGCATTTTGTAGGAGACTAGGAGTCCTCTTTGCTTCACTGCTTTTGACATGCATCTCAGTTTGGAGAAGGACCTGCCTGTTTTGTCGGTGCTGAAGAAGAGGGGGTTATATCGACGACGAATCTGTAGTACTGCGATAAAATTTGTAAATTCTAGATCGCAAATGAGAGCCAAGAGAGTTGAAGCAGATACAGGACTGTCGTTTGAAGCGGTAGAAGGCTCAGAAGTGGAAGATGTGGCATCGGTTTTGGAAGGTAATAATCTCGTATTCTTTACGCACACATTGTGTCCTTACGCTGAGAGAACGTGGATCACACTGTTAGAAAAGGTGAGTGCTATCACTATATAGTTACTATATATATAGTTACATTAAACTACAACCACCTGGCTGTTAAAAATCGGTACCCTGCATGCAGGTAGAAGACTTCAAGCTGATTCATATAGACTTGAGCGACAAGCCAAGATGGTATACCTCGAGGATTAATCACCGTGGTTTGGTTCCGTCACTCGTGGACAAAAGGGGTATAGCGCATGTTGAGTCTCTGGAGATTTGCAAGTGGATCAACGAGGAGGAGATGCAGGGGATTGATTTGTATCCTGTCAATGAAAGAGATGATATTGATGCTCAAGTTTCTCTGGGAGATGCAGTTATATCAGCCGGATTGGATGCGTGTTCAGGAAATTCAAGGTTTTGGGGCATTGGGACAAGAGTGTCACAAAACCAGCAGGATGGTTTGGTCAAAAGCATTGACAATTTGTTTGATGCAAAAGATAAAATAGACCCAGAAGGGAGGTTTCTTGCAGGTGCAAATATTACATTGGCAGATGTTAATTTATTTCCTTTTATAACCAGGTTTGAAGCTGCCATGGAGCAAGCTTACGGCATACGTATCGATATATTTGGTAATGGTCGCCTCAAAGATTGGATGTCTGCAATGAGGGAAAGGCCATCTTGTAAAGTGACTGAATCGGACCCTGACTTGCTGAGGAGACAGTATGCCAAACACTCTTCTCTGGATTTCTTTGATTATTCTACCTACACAATGTTTTCATTGCATCCTCATCTCGATATGTAGGATATAATTGTTAAATAAATAAATAAATGGATGGATGTACCCGCTTCTTCATGTATTTATATTTATTTAGTGTACTACTATCCACATGTACAAGCAGCCACACCTACTGGTAGGTGGAGCAGTACTGCTAGTCTGATCAGACAGATGCACCACAACAGGCATCCAAATGCTCATTGAGAAATTGCAGTCCAAATTCCCCTTGTCCATATTTCATCCCGCATAAAGGACAAGACAGATCAATATTTTTAGTCATGCCATACACGTCTTCTGGGACTTGGTTCTCCTGGTATGCGCGCTGAGCACCGTTTGGACCGCTGATTGAAACCTCTCTACAGTCTGTCTGGCACTCACTCGTCAAGTCGATGATGTCAGGTCCAGAGGAGTCGGCCTTTTCCTGATACGCTGCAGTCGGCTTTGAAAATGAGTCAAGAATCCTCTGATTCTTCGTATCCTTGATGTAATTTTTTTCTTTGATCCCTACACTTGACTTCTTTTCCGGCTCTTTAACTTTGATGTACTCACCACCACAGTACTTGGCATGCATGTGCCATTTGCACATCAAGTCTTTGCAATCTATATCCCTAGTATGCCAACGACAATCGGCTGGTTGAGGTTTGCGATTGATAGACCGTTTCACAAGATCCCCACAATTGCTGCATTTCCAATGATGCTGTCGATAGTAGTCCACTTCAGCATACATTGTATGAAACACGGAGATTTTATACCCACGCAGTGGCCTATGCATGTCAGGCACTTTGGATACATTTATACGCTTCATCCAACTCTTGAATACATCCCCATGACCACCGGGATCATTATCCTGAATCTTATGCACCATCATGTAGGCATGGATCATTTCATGGAGAAGAACATCCTTCAAATCAGCTACTGGCCGTAGTTGAAGTATTGGCTCTGACAGCCGAATCAGTGCACCCCCGAGCAACGGTGCGCATGTTCCACCGCAACTCGTCATGCGAGAGCTACTCCATTCGACAATAACACCTCCTAGACTACTTGAAAAGTACAAGTCGTTGTAATAGCAAAACAAGTGGTGGATGTCAGGAGTAGGTTCAACCAACTCATCCGCTGCAACACCGGCCTCCCCCATACACCTTCTTCTGAACAAGCACGCGTGGTCAGAATAATAAAATATTAATTCCAAATGATTTTAAAGTATCGCGAAGCCTTCGAAATCGATCAACCATTAGACCTCTGGACCTAACAATCAAATCAATATCGTTGCCACCCCAAACACAATACTTTCGCCTTACGAAATGAAGTACCACACTTCAATTGAATTTCGACTGTAATGATTCCAAATAAGTTGAATATCAAAATATTGAATCCAAATATATGTACCAGCGGGTCCTGAACAACCCTCTAATGAAGGAGGCTTCCATCAACCAGTCAGAGTACATGACGGTGCCGGAGTCAGAAATACGACATGACTCAAAAGTAGTTGGTGAAAATTACAATTACTTTTATTGTTTCAGAAAGGCAATAATCAGGACGCAAACAAGGTTATTTGGCCCTCTTAGTTATAGCGATTTCGTATGCACACTGTGCAACATTTGGAGCTGCATAGTAGCTATATAGAAAGTGTTCATAGAAAAGAAGAACACATACATGTTAAATGTCATTTACTCTTGCTGGCTAATGCAAGTGAAGTGGACGCGCATATAAAGAGGGAAAACTGCGGATAAGGCTGAACCATGGCGATGTTGAATATCGGCGGCGAGAATGCCGGTGATGCATTCTATCGATACAAAATGCCTCGATTACAATGCAAGGTACGAAATGAATGTAATATGTTTGGGCGTTGGTGCTGCATAGTTGAACACTATGGGAAGTCGAGAACTTCTCGAGGGACTGCGGGTCCATCACAGGTGCTGACGTAGTGTGTAAATGGAATGCAGATTGAAGGCAGGGGCAATGGAATCAAAACAAACGTTGTCAATAACGTGGATATTGCAAAAGCTTTGGAGAGACCACCCGAATGTACGTTGTGTGTAGACTATATAGTTGTACGAGTGAGTGAACAATCTGGTGACACTGTTTGTTTGTTCTCCTGTGCAGATGTGATCAAGTTTTTTGGTTGCGAATTGGGTGCCCAGACAAAATTTGACAAGAAAACGGGAACTTCCATCGTCAATGGGGCCCATGATCAGCAGAAACTGGCGGAAGTATTGGAGTCTTTTATCAAAAAGTATGTGCAGTGCTACTCTTGTGGTAATCCAGAGACAGTGGTGAAAGTTAAGAAGGACAACATCTTTTTGAAATGCAAAGCATGCGGTTTTGTGTCTCAAGTTGACCCAGGTTTGAAACTGAATACATTCATCATTAAAAATCCGCCTGAAAACAAATTGAGCAAGGCCGAGAAAAAAGTGAAGAAGGCTGAGAAGGAGCGATTGAAGGGCCTGGACGATTCATCCAAGGAAGAAAGAAAGAAGAAAAAGAAGTCCAGCAAGAAGGACAAAGATTCCGAATCCCAAGCCGATGAGAGAGCTTCAGATGAACTTTCCGTTGAGGAGGAGGAGGAGGAGGAGGAAGGAGAGGTGGTCTGGATGACAGATACGAGTGCAGAGGCCATGCAACAGCGTGCTGCAGAACAGCTCTCAGGAGCAACGGCCGCTATGGTGACTCAAGGAAACCTCGAAGCTGAACGAGAAGCTGCCCGAAAGAGAGAAGAAAAAAGAAAAGCAGCAGAGAAAGAGGAGAAGGCGAGATTGGAGGCAGAAGCTGCAAAACTCAAGCTGAGTGACCCATCTGTCGCACTGGCAGAGTTGCTGAAGGGCCGAACAGAGATCAAGGCTTTGGAGCAGGCATTTGCCAATCTTCCGGGGAATTTGACAAATAAAATGAATATACTTTATGATGCACTCTTCGGGGATCTGGGGCAAGACGACCGACTATCGAATGCCTTTGAACAAAGGAGCAGTATTCTCCACAAGTTTGCTGAAGACCAAGCGCATCAGTTGGCTCAAATGATTGCTTTTGAGGCCCTCATTGCCAAGAAGCTCAATTCTAAATTGCGTGAAGTACCATTGGTCTTGAAGCTGATGTTCGAGGAAGATATCATTGATGAAGCAATCATTATTGGCTGGTATGGGAAGACATCCGCTGCGTCTGTGATGGGTGTGAGTCCAGAAGATGCCAAAGCTATCAGAGAGGCAGGCCAGCCAGTGGTAAAGTGGCTCGAAGAAGCTGAGAGTGAAACTGATAGTGATGAAGACTAATCTAGGGAACTTTCAGTATTATGATGCGTCGATCAACGATTAAATGACTGCAAATGCAATGTATTCTGCATTGCAAGGTTAATCTTCAATATAGTTCAGGGATCATGCCAGCAATACTTGCTCCCTCTGGGAACCATCACTTTATCATTTCAGAAATTGTAATGTGTTTTTGAATTCACTGAAAATCTAGTAAATAAATAACGTGGAAAATGCTCCCTGATCGTTCCAGTGAACTCGTAGAGCAATGTCGAGAGCTTGATGCGGATGATCGGCAACGCAATGACCAGGTATGGGCCCAAACTTTGTCATTCTGATCATTGAAGTTTTCAAATAATGCGATGTATCAAGTTTGCAACCTGCATGTGGACTCATTGTACTCCTTTGGGGCGATAACTTGTTAACTGCAGATGTCCCAGGAGCGGAAAGAAGAAAGAGCCAAACTGACACTCTTTCGGTCCCCATACACGACACTCCTGTTGTTTTCACGTAGTTTATTTAGCAATATCTGGTGGTCGATAAAATGGATAGCAGCACATCCAGCGACCTTATTTTTAGCCTTGCCTTTAGTGTTGCTGTACAGCGGAGCCAAGATACTGGGGGTATCAGACCAGGCAGTTAACGAGACAGAGAGATCTTTTGAATTCGTAGTTTGGTGGATAGGATTAGGGGTTTTGTCATCTATTGGGTTTGGATCCGGTATGCATTCTGGTCTATTGTTTCTCTTCCCCCACATGCTAAAAATTTGCCTTGCTGCTGAGCGTTGTGGCAACTTGGACTTTGACTTGAGAACTGATATCTGGTCCCGAAGTGATACCTTTCATTGTGAACCCTCTATTGACACTGCAACTGGAGAATTAGCGGAAGTTGGATTTTTTAAGATATTCTTAAAGGCGTTGCCAGCTGCAATCCTGTGGGGTGCAGGCACTGCCATTGGTGAGGTACCTCCATACTTGTTGAGCTACCAGGCTGCCAAAGCTGGCAAGAGAAATGTAGAGGCCGAAACAATGCTTGGAATAGAATCTCAAAGTTCTCGTGTATCGTCTAAAGCGTCGAAGACATTGTTAGGCAGGTTAGTGGCCTTGATTGATTCATTTATTCAGGGAATGAAAAACTGGATGCTTCATTTCATAGAAAATCATGGCTTTTGGGGCATCTTTCTGCTGGCTGCATATCCAAACGCCGCTTTTGACTTATGCGGAATTTGTTGTGGTCATTTTATGATGCCATTTTGGAAATTTTTTGGAGCCACGCTGCTTGGGAAGGGTTTCGTTAAGGTTTCGGGGCAGACTGCCTTCTTTATTGCTCTATTCAGGAAAGCATCTCGAGAAAAGATCTTAGGTGCATTGGAACGCTCAATTCCAGAGATTCCCTTTTTACCTGGGACTAAATTGTCTGGTTCTCAAATATTTCACTCTCTCAGGGAGAGGATTGATTCTGCTATTCATTCATTCCAAGCTGATGTGATTGGATCTCCCTCTCTCGCACCAAACATACAGTTTGGGGCTCATAGTATGGTATTGAGTTATTTTCAACCTAAGAATATACTCAGCTACCTTTCTCGTTTAGTATCCAGTCCATGGCAGTCTGTTGTGACTTTAATGGTGTTCCTGTTCGTCAAGAATGTTGTGGAACAAATTGCTCTAGCACAATTTGATATCGATATTTTGTCTTGCCAGGGACAAGCAGGTGAGGAAGAGAGAGATAACGCATCGGAAATTCAGCGATTAAAGAAAAAAAAATAAATTCTTCTTGCATAGCACCATGCATACATGGAATAAATACTTGACTCGTGCAAAAAGAAAAAGAAAAACAACACACATTAAAAATCATTTGTTATCTACCGTCATTCTTAAAATAGCGCATACTTTCCAGCAACGTTTGTATTAACACTGCAATATTTGAAGGAATAGCGAGAAAATTGGATTTAAATCTCGATTTCTAAACCAGTCTCAGCTAAAATAGCTCTCCAAAAATGAAGTTTCTTGTCATCCATGCCAGCAATCCCGATTTCCTGATCCGCGTGCTCATAAGCAAAAACAGACAAATCACCTTTAATACAGCCCAAGATTATATCAGAAGACGCTGAAATTACATGCCAAGCACCTTCCTGGATCTCCCCTGCCAGCTGGTAGGGCTCCCAACCACTGTACCCAGCAAGCAATCGAAACTCGGCAGGATCGGCCTTGCCGCTATTCACCAACTCCGAAGCACTTTCCACCCCACCGGCATAAATACCATCTACAATATCCATGGCACCTTCAACATTGGGACAGCCATGCAGAATATGAAGCAAATTTCTTGTCACAGGCCCTCCAATATACAGAGGCCTGGGACCAAATGCAGAAGAGATGCCTTCTTCTAGACCCAAGTTCGCGATACGAAGCGGAGTCGGCATATTTAAAACAAGTCCACTCGATCCAACAGCATCATCATGCTCAGTAATCAGTATGACGCTGTAGGAAAACATACCCAAGTTGGCCCTCCTGGCCACAAGCAAACAACCTCTTTCAGGATGAGAAATTGTGTGACACCACCGCATGTCACCACTACCTAGCGTGTATAACTTTCCAATGTTCACGCCATCTGCGTTATTATCACTCCTCAGCGATTCAAGCCCATTCAGAAGATAGGTCTGACCCCTCCAGTCTAGTTTTTGATTTTTTAGTTCCAACTCCTTCTCGTGGGCAACCAACCGTGCTCTGAACACCCGCCAGTCTCGATCTGTCACGTTTGGAGGAATGTTGTCCTCCGCATAGAATCTATTTTCATCATCGCTTGTTTCATTCCCACCGCTCCGAGCAACTACCCACCTTCTAGCCCGGTCCGCGCGACCTTGGCCCAACAAAGAGGTTCCTCCTACATTCCACCCGCCCCACGTAACATGACACCTGAAATAAAAGAAAGATTATTTGATTTATTTATACTCATACATACGTTATATCCCCTCAAATTGCCTCTTCAAGTCAGCACAATGGGCACCCGAACCCAGTCGTTACACCGCGTCATACGACACACAATCACTTGTCAGGAATCCAATACATTCATCCACTCGTGACTTTTTTTTTACTCAAATTCATTTTATACGAAACGTACCCAGTCTTACAAGCTGTAGAACCCTGTGCAATGTGCGTTGTAGGACAGCAGGAGTGAAGAGTGACGTAAGGGCCTGGAGAAACCAAGAACCCACGAGACATTGTAATGTATTATCTGATGTTATGTGTTAGTTGTATATATCTCGAGTTTTTTTGCTACAAAATTAATGCCCAAGGTTATTGTTGACAATGGTAACGTATTGAACAGTGTACGCGATTGGAGGAACGTCTTCTAGGGTTTATTATAGGGTTTAGATCTTAGATCGCGCGATCGCGACCGAAGCAAATCCGACTGGATCCCCGTGCTCCGGAGCAAATTGCAACCTTCCATAATTGGTCAACTTACTGACCCTTTTAACATTGCATATCATACGTCTTTCGGTTAATATAATATATTGAAAATATAGAAATATTTCAAGACGTGGAATTATTCAGTGTGAATATCTACTGCGTGTACGCGAGTTGACTGGACCAACCATTTGTCAACTACCAGACTCGGAAAGACGGATTTTACAAAATTCTTTGGTATTCAGGATATTTTGCCGATATTATATTCACATTCAATATTATCAAATAGTGTATGTGGTATAGTTCGGAACTTTGACCACCAGTCAGGGGAGCAGAATGCCAGTGGAAAGTAGCGGTCGAAAGGTCTTGCAGAGAGAAACAAATTTGGTGGACACAGGTAGCGGTCTGACAACAAAATATTCTAGTAACGAATACAAAAAAGGTATATACGGCCTTTGGGGTCAGGTTAGGACGATGCACTCGGAAAATGACAAAGGCGGTTACAGTCGTCTGTGGAAACATGGGCGGGAGATGAAGGACCTCAAGTGGCTAGGAGGTGGGAATGCGACTGATAATATTCTTCGAAAAGATGTTTGGGAAGAGGAGGAGGAGGAAGAAGAGAGTTTGTGTGAAGCAAGAGGTGGGGAAGACTGCATGGCGGTCGAGTCAACGCAAGCCACTCCAGAAGGAAAAACTGTCAGCACCGCGTGCTCGGATGGCGGGAGTGTTGTTAAGCATCTGGACGCCATGTTCGACTCAATCATGAATGAAATATTTAGTACGCCAGATGCAGTGAATGGACAAAGGGGCAATGACAAGATTGGCCCATATGTAAGAGGTCAAGATTCAGAGGAAAACCGGAAAAGCAGCTGGAAACTGGCTGCAGCGTACGGTGAAACCGAATCAGAGGCCACAGATGATGTAACATTCGAAGGAGATGAGATGAACGGTGATGCGGCCTATCAGAAGGAGAATGTTCAGGAACTGTTCTCGGCAGGTACAGTAGCCGATGCTCAAAAGCAAGGTGTGCTCCGAGTAGATAGTGCCTCTCCTCTTGAAAAAATACGGCAACTTGAGTACAAGAATATGTTCCGTAACCCAGTAAATTACAAAGAAAATCTTACGGCCATACATGACATTGAGTCTGGGACTGCCATGTTTGTGCCTGAGAAACCTCCAAAACCAGGGAATGCTGACTTTAGCACATCAGCATTCTGCAAGCATATTTTAATTCGCCTTAAAAAGCAGATAGAGCGACATGATGTTGGGCGCCAGGCAATCAAGATTGTTGGACACAAATTTGCTACCGTCAAGCCAAAGATTTGGACTCTGTTGGCTGTCGCATACCTGGTGTTAATTCACTTGCTCTTGATTGGCAGCAAGCTCCATGGTTTGTAACTTTCTTTGTAACCTTTTGCTCCACTTATGATGATGACACGCCTTGATTTGAATTTAGTTATTGACATTTTTAAACATGAAGATATGTAATATAAATATTATTTTCACAGGCCATGACTTGACACATTTCCAGTAGTGCTGTTTCTGTCCAGCTGGTGCTCATGATCCGAAAAATCTTCATCCATGTGGAAGATGTGGAAAATGATGTGAAGACCAGTCATTATCGTGGGCTGCCAAACCACCATATATCGTACCAAGTCTAGCATCTGAATCCACGATAAGTTTCTGGTCTCCCATGGCTTGTTAGCATATAGCTTTCTCAAATCAACCTTCTCATTGCAAGCAGGACAAGAGTCTTTTTTTCCCACAATAAGCCACCCTCGTATGCAATCGGGATGAAATATATGCTTGCAGCTTAGCTGGACAGATTTTTCAACATTTTCCAAATTTTCAGTATTATGACCGACATGACTCATTCCATCTCGCAGTTCCCCACCACAAAGCGCACAGTCTCTAACACTGACTGCCATCTTTCTTCCAGCTCCAAGCCTTGCTGCCATCCTATCACTTGCAACTTCCGCACAATCCCTCGTAAGAATTCCAAAATAAAGTCCATACCAAATCAGAATGATGGCAAATCCTGGATCAAATAAAGGACCTGCCATCATACCAGCCCCAAATATTTCCAAAAGCAAAAGCCCATAACCAGTCACACCAACACCAATACTTGTCCGGAATGCTCCAATAAACCACCTGTACACCTGCTTGGGCACCATCTTGTCAATAGACTTCGACTCTATTGCTCTATAAAACACAAAACCAGTAGCGATAGAGTACAGAGACCAAATCTGCATCCATCCAAGACAGAAATCGATTGATGATGATGATGATGTTCCCAACAGATATACACAAAAAAACCACCAGGTGTTGCCACTGCAACAATACACAGCAACCATACCAGAATAAAGCGCCAATATAAAAGCTGTACTGAAATCACTGGCGGCACAAGCCACAATCCAATCAGCGTAACAAGCTCGTATGACCGCCGGTGTGCTTTCCTCCACCGCACAAGCGCACTCTGGGCACCAATCATCACAAACAGCACAATGTAGAAAATCATCACACTGTGCCGCAGTTCCTCCTCCGTTGGCTCGTGAACACCATTTGTCATATTTAACGTAAAATTACGACTTGACATTGTCCCTTTATCTAGATCTACCTCTTCCACGAATACATCCAAATGCACCACATCTTCAGACCCTCGAGACATCACGCCCTAGTCTTTCTCTTCGCTGATGTGATGTACAGTCTTATAAACGTAAATATGATTAATTTATATGGTACTTACAGAAACGAGTACTAACTAAACTGCCCTCTTAGTTCGACTATTCCAGTTGGGATGCAAGTTGCAGTGAAAGAATTCATGGATCGCTGTTTCTTCTCCGATACCAACCCTCCAGTCAGTCACAAGATATAAGAGTACTAATCATTTATTCAATTGCTATTCTCCTCAGATGCCTGGTCATAATAAGATTGGGCAATGAATAAATTCAACACTGTGAGGTATGGAAGAGGCGCTAAATAAGACCACGAGCACGAACGGTTCATACCTATGAAAAAGAACTTATCTTGTCCTTCCAGATTTTTTCGAGATAAAAGTTTCCAAGTCAATGCAAAATCTAGTCAGAGGCCCAATTTAGATGCTCCGGTTTCAAAAGCCTAATTGGTACTCCAGCGGACAGAGCACATATTCTCTGTATGCCTCGCTTCTTTTTCTCACTCTAGCATCTTATATATATAAATATATATAGAGAGAGAGAGAGAGATAGTTTGGCCTGTTAAATGGAAACACCCCTCAAGCACCATTCTACGTGTGGATAAAAAGGAGGTCTTTAATTCTTATGAGAAGACTGATATTGTTCTCCTGGAGCATGCTGTGTTACATACATGTCAGAGAAGTTCAAAATTGCAGATCTCATTTACTTGTGAGAATGAGACTGAAACAGTTAATGGTGACAGAATGATATCGACGAGATTGGTAAATGGCAACTGTACTAGACCAAGTAGAAAATCAGGCCACTGGATTGGAATTGGCGGCACAGCTCTGTTGCTTGAATTCCACAAGGCACACTTTCCGCACGTAGCTCAAAACCTCTTCTATGCTCTTGGAGTATTGTACCACCAACGTGAGGACATTGCTAACATTGTTCTGCATGGTCCAAGTCAGCCAATATCACATAGGCATGGATCAGGTTGGCTACACGAACTGATCAATCTCACAGGACTTCATTTGATAAACGAATATAAGTTGAGTCAGATAAAGAACAGATTTGAAGTTGATGGAACATCAGTTGGCAACTGTAGCAAGAATCAAAAGGCATTTATTTTTGAAAGATTGGTGATGAGGACAGCAACTTCACCAATATGGTTTCCAACCACGGAATCATGCCAATGGCTCGTATCTCAAATTCAAGTGCACCTGGACATCAGTTCGCTTTGGGCAGTTATCCGACAAACCGAGGACAGGTTTGCCGCTAGGTTAGGGTAAATTTTATATATAAATTTTGTCTAAAAAATGGCAGGGAGGGCAGCAGAGCAGAGGTAGATGAGCAGGTCTGTAGAGATGAGTGTGAGCCAGTATGGTTGACTTTTCTGCTCTAGGTGATGTATCAGCTGAGGTGTTGAGCATGCAATGTCAGCATGTCAGCATGGATTATTCTCGCTATTATTAAGCGTAGAGTTGCATTCAACAAAGAAGAATACTAAATACCGAGAGGCTTGTGTGGCGTAAATCATTGTTCTATTGCGTTGCACATGCATTGGCAGACATTTTGTTGCATCTGCAGTGGTCTCCTGTTTGACCGCTACGTTATGTTTGCCAACTATGAGTGATCTCTCATTAATTTGCCCTATGATCATACCTGGAATGTAAATATCAGTAGCGTCAAAGCTCGATAATGTACTCCATGTTTACGATCTTCTCTGTTGTGCTTTGGAAATTGTCAGGCAGAGCAAGGCATCTGCAAACTTTCCAGTGATTCTTCTAGCCTCCCTCATGCCATATTTGTGAGCAAATATCAATTTATGTATTCAGGAAATTGCTGCCCGACACAACTGATATGGACTTTAATATACATGTGATGGACTTGATGCCGGGAGAGCATTTGAATGTTAGAGAAGTACATTATAATCAACATGGATTGCTATTAGTGAGTGGGGTAGACTGAAACAATAAATAGAAAATACGTCTTGACGACGAATGTGGCCCCCCACGAGCTAAGGGCCTAAAACAAGGCCCCTTCTCTGTATGGGCACTTCAAAGTGCAAATTTGCACAGTAGGCAGGGGATCTCCGCCACCCGCCCCTATAACTGCGACTAAATGTAATCCGATTTCAAAGTACAGCCACCCCGATGACATCTCCTTTTCAATATGTAATCTATGTGTAAATTACGATTATAAGAAGTCGATATTGGGTCCAAAACCTGCCAGAGAAGCAGGAAAGGCTCGATGTCAAAATCCAGCGACATCGAAGCTTCCCTTAATAGGTGCGTTTTGAGAGAGATGTTAGCCGTTTGCGAGGCACGAATCTAATTATTAGTGTATATTTTGTAATATGGAAGTCAGTATGATTATCGAAAGTATTGTTCGACGCGATTTCCGCGTGACCCGTTTGAACCTCATTCCGTTGACGAGGCTGCGCTGCAGGGAAGCCCTGCACTTCGACGTCCACATGCTCTCGATATGCAATCACATTCAAGATTTAGTGAGGAATTATGGTGCAAACTATGCGTTGGTGTACTGGCTGAGTGATAATGATCAATTGAAAAAATGCACCACTGTGAACCTGGGCTGGAGGGATGCCATTTCTGATGAAATCTTTTCCGCTTTCAAGAAAAAGTCGACACTGGTGCTGCAAAAAAATACTTTGACATTATTTCCTAAATGTGCCAAGGTGATATGGGGCAGCGGGACAAGTTCGCCAAAGGAAAATGCCCAGGGGTGGTGGAACAAGAAAAGGTCCATCAATAGGAAAATCCTGAACTTTGAAAGGCTGGGATACCGCTTACCTGCAATAATAGTAGTTAGAGGAGGTGAGAGGTCTCTGAGTTTCTGCTTTCCTCCGAGAGACCAGGAATTAATGCGATTGGCAAAACGTATTGATGACCACTATGGGGTATCTTTGGAGTTGCAAGGAAAAGGGTTACCTCCCAACCCCCCCAGGCTGCCCTCTGCACCCAAAAAGCGTAGTATCTTCCCAAAATGGAACTGGAAAAATTCAGATAAGAAGAGGTGGAGGCCGTCGTCCACTAGGCAAGAGATAGAGGAGTTTCTTGGCATGGAGCACATCCATGACCCTGGCTCCCTTGCATGGTACAGTAACCAGCTCAAAAGCTCGGACAGCGTGCCAGTGCATCCATTGTATGAAACAGAAAACTTATATCAGTGGGCATGCTTGGATGCGAGGGTGTACGGGGACAATTTGGCCACACATCACAACATGTTTGTCCAGGTGGATCTTAGCAAGGACGCTAATGCCACTATATCTTGCTCTTGCGACGTGTATCGCCACTGCATAGTCAATCCTTGTTGTGTTCATACTGAATATATACGTATAAATGCAGGCAAATTGAGACAACTGGAATTTGGTGAGCCAGGTGAGGTGCTTCAGTTGTGCAAGAACAATGGGGACATCGTTGGATACTATGTGAATGGATGCTTCGTGCGACGCCAAGGCAACAAAGGCTATAGATGTGATACAGACAAAATGTACAGTTGTCAGCACGTGAATACAGTATGCGGGGAGTTGGGACTAGATGAGGGCCCTGAGGCATTAAAAGAGAGAGCTGTGGCAGAGAGCAGCGAGGATAGTGAGGATGAAGTAGAGGCAGAGCACCTTCCCACGAATGCCTGGATCACGCAACATCTCAAACATGACAAAATAATATATCCCTATACTCAGGAGATGGCGAACGTCGTGACCAAGAACGCATTTCATGGATATGGGATGGACAAGGAGCACCCATGCATGTGGTTCGGTGGGGTTCTGAAGCCAGACGTTCCGGGTACCAAGTGCCTTTGTATGCTTGACTATAGGGACGAGGACATGAAATTAGAGGATTATCTCTGCACAGTGTACATGAAAGAGCCTCACTGTGCGAGGCAAATGCCCTGCATGAGGCTAGAATGCCCAAATGGCAGGAAGGCATGCACAAGGCACTATGCAGGTTTGCAACACGGTCTCTGGCGAATTGGTCAGGCAAGAGTCGTAGAACTGGATCTATTGGTGAAATGTGCCTTAAATATCATACATTTTCCAGGGGCTTCTTTTGCAGCACAGTGTGATCAACTCTCTGAAAGCTATGACTTCTACAAACTGCATGGGGGGAATACTGAGGGATTCCTGGACGTCAACTCTTTCCGTGCAGCTGTGTACGACGTGGCTAAACGTCTTGATATAGACTTTAGTGAGCTTCAACAGGAGTGCCAGAGCCTGTCTGGGAGTGAGATGACCCACATGAACATGATGCTTTGTCCAATCTGCAAGGACAGGCCTGATGTCATCATCATGGACGGAACTTCCATGACTATCAACGCCAGGTCATGCAGTGCACCATCTATAACATCCCCATGGGGAGATGAGACCAAAATAAGGCCGCATGCTATGTTGGACCGCTGCTTTTTTAATGTAGTGAAGGACCGAAGCGTAGGACGGTCAAGGTGCAAACGCAAAAGGGTGATCAACCTGCTCCAAGGCTTCGAGGCATGGTTTGCTCCTTGCAAAATATCTAGACGAGATTATAAGGATATAAATGAGCTCCTGGAGCTGTCTAAAGCTTGGAGACTCGACGGTTTTATCAAGTGGGCCTACCAGGCATGCAGGGAGGCTACAGTCAGCAACCAAAAACGAAAGGCAGTGCAGAGGGTGCTGCGTGAGCTTGCTTCTTCCAGTCCTGCTGCATCATATCTCCCTTACGCTTCTGCAAAGGTTCTCAAGGAGCATTTGGATGTGCAGGAGGTACCTCCCAATGCGATGCAGCGGTTAGGACCCTGTCTGAAGGGGTTGTTGCAGGCAGGTTGCAAGCAAAATGAAAATGGTGCGATATTTCCTTCGTCTTGGACTCCATTCCTGGCAGAATTAGCCCAAAGAAGCATGGATACATACGAATCGCCCTATTGCCAGCAAGAATACGGGCTTGGCGGGGAAATTTCGCATCATGGGGACCCCTCTATTCTTCACGATGGGTACCTTGAATCAGGGATCTGTTGCGGGCTCCCTAGACTGCGCCACCGACCTAGGTACGCGTGTGATAACATACAAGATGATACAGAGTACATGGGAAGGGATAAGCCTCCATGCAAGCATGCTTTTGGCAAGGCTGGGACGAGAACCGGAGGTGTCTTCACCTGCATGTGCAAACACGGCATTACATATGGTTGCTTCATCATCAAGGAGGCGGAGGGCCGTAACGAACCTTTTACTTTCCTGACTTGTTTCTTGAAAGAAGCCCCCAAGATAGTGATATACGATTTTGCGTGCTCGTTGATGGACTATTGCCTAAACCGTGCTCCAGGTTATTTCAAACACACCCTCTTCTTTGTGGACAAATTTCATTGGGTGAACCATGTCAGCTGTGCGAGGACCTTCAATATAAGGGAGCATAGTGAGGATAAATTTGTGGTAAGCAGCACCGGAAACTCTGAAGCGTGCGAGCAACTCAATGCTGCAATGAAGAGGTTGAGATTTGTGCTGTCCCGCATGGCACAAAGGCCTTTCATGATATTCCTGCGCCTGTTCGTCGCAGTGTGGAACA
Organism: Picochlorum sp. 'soloecismus'; assembly: GCA_002818215.1. Lineage (NCBI taxonomy): Eukaryota > Viridiplantae > Chlorophyta > Trebouxiophyceae > Picochlorum > Picochlorum sp. 'soloecismus'. The sequence continues at coordinate 84,927 of PJAJ01000019.1, read as the reverse complement.
AGAAGAAGCTAGAAAAGGTTAAAGGGCTACATGACAGGGGGCAGGCTGCAAGAGTGTGCACAGAAGCTGGTCCTGCTGCTGCCCCGACGTAACTGCCACCAACCGCTTCTGAGAGCACCCAGATTTGAATAGATTGAAGTTCCCACGCAAGTCCCTTCCAGATGTGTTCACGAGGAATCGATTTGAATATATAACATGGTATATTAATCAGCTCGTGTCATTCGATTCAAAGAAAAACGCAGGATACCAAGCTTGTCCAGCCACTCAACCTTTTTGGACTCCCTTCGCTTTTGCAGTTGGGCTTCCAACTTGTCACAGATCTCTTGGACATGGGAGGAATGACAGAATGACACGCCCTTTGGAGCATACTTAGTGGAAAAAGCAAGGAAATCTTCCAGCCAGCCTTCGTCATCGGTGTCATTGCAGAACCAATGGTAGTTGAGCAGCATGGTCTTGCCAATGTTGAATTTCCTGATGCGTCTGTTGTTTTTCTTGTCCACGGTAATGAGATCTGACAGGTCATTCTTCTTCATACTCTCGGGAACACAAGTATTGATAGCCCGTACCAAGTCCTTTTGCAAGAAGTAAGTCCCCTCTTCGATAGGGTTGCCCTCCCTGTCTGTTGCGTGCTCCTCCATTGGCCGCACATGGATTGGATGCACCCCTTCGTGCTCCTCATCGCACCATTTGACTCTCTCAACCTGAAAAACAAGTGATTCATCTTGTTCACCTATGTCATCCTCTACGATGGCAGCGCGCCTCTCATCACCCTCATCATACGGTGTGATTGGTATTTGAGGCATGGTTGGTCCATTGTCTTCTCTGCTGTCATGCTCATCCAGCACCCTATCGCCTACTAAACACCGCAAATCTTCCATGGAATTTTTCTGCGCTCTATGAAACGAGCTAAATATGTCACATACGCTCTCAAAATGCTCAAGACCATAACTTGTGGTCTCAATCTGTGTTCTGATATGGTGTTTCAACTCGTTGCACTCTTGCTGTACCAATAAGAGTTGCTCAACTTCCGTCTGAAGCTGTCCGCACTTGGCTTTCCACTCTTCTACACACTCTAAAGCATCTCCATAGTCCTTCAGAAGACTTTGCAGCAGTCGGTTACACAGATCGTGGTCCAAATTGCCGGAATCCACCTCACCACCAGCAAGCAACTGATACCTAGCCTGAGGACAGCTCTCCTGCGATCTGAATAGCTTGGTCCACATGAAATCGGCCCATTTTTTGCGCTGAGACTCCTTACCCCTAAATATGAAATCTCCAGCTGTCACAGAGTTTGAGACCGTATTAAATTGCTCTAATAGAGCGTGAGCACAAGAGTCACCCTCAACACCAAAGGTCTGACGGTATCGTTTCCGCGATTCGGGGCCCGACATAACATATGTGAGCTCTATTTTAGCTCCAAATATGTCTAGAATATAATATATTTCTCCCTTTTGTCGCCAAAAATCCTCAGTAAAGTTGTGCGAGCAGCAGAGATGTCTTCGTCAGATGGCGTGCGCACGCATACCTTTTGTTCAAATTTTATCTGCACAATAGACCAATCGGATTGGGCAAATGCAATAAAATACTATTTAAATGAACGCATTAAAATATGAAGATAAATTATACAGTATTCAACTCAATCCTATAACAGGATAATACATATAGTATTGAGATATAGGGGCATCTCAATTTGCATCCATTTTTCAAAAGTTTAGATCTCTCCATTCTCAGAGGAGATGAAGCATCAAGTAACTGGAGGGAGGGACAATTCAAAGCATAACGATAACTATTAAATTTCGTTAATGATAGGAATTTTGGTGGAAAGAAGTGGAGAGCGTTGTGATGAAGCGTGTAACTGCTGGCTGATTGAAAGCAACTTCTGTTAGGGAAATATTACCTAGTAGACGACATCGTAGCCATTATAGTTTCTCTCATTTTGATGCACGTATATTTTAGTGTTCTGATTCTGTAGACAGCAATAATGGTGGTCGATATGAGGAAACCCATTGACCTTGAGCAAGGGTGGGATCAGATAGAGGTGCGGTATAGTGCTGAGATTGTAGAATCGAGATAGTCGTGTGTGCCTGTATCGGAGATTTTAATTGTGTAATGATGAGTGAAATATCAAATATACCGTGATTGATGAGGGGTGGCCTGTTGGCTGTGTGTGGGGAATTTTGGTTGACGAATATCGGTTGAAAGTGATACGCGGCGTCGGTTTGTTTTGCAGGAAGGCATAGGTGAATTCATTAAATTTTTGGAAGGAGAGACGGATAAGGTAAGTATTCTGTGGTGAAAAATATAATCTGTCGTTGCAGGCGTACTATTGTCTGTCAATTTTCTATTACTTGGCAACTGTTGCTGTTTCGTAAAAAGAGGTGCATGTTGGATGCAGAATGAAACTGTTAATATGAATATTGGATTGTGTACGTATTTCTGAATTGGATGAGTGTAATTGTCGATGCGTCGTACGGCTGACCTATTGGAATGGGCCTAGGTACCTTGCAATTGTTGTTGTCAAAGTTCAAAATGCTTTGTATTTTGCTCGTGACGACTCTGTCTGTGCTGCAGACACTCTCGTGTACAATATGTGTACTCAAAAATCACCAAATGACCACTCACAGCAGCTTTATGACAGATATAAAGGGACGTATCTGAAGTATATATCTGCTTCTGTTGCGCCTTCTCTGAGGAATACACACGATGAGTTCTTTCTGAAGAAGCTGGTGAAGAGATGGAAAAATCACAAGCTCATGGTGAAGTGGATGAGGAAAATTTTCAACTACCTAGACAGATATTATGTGATTCGTTATAATCTCGAATCTCTCCAGGAAGTGGGGATTCATGCGTTCAGGGGTATGTATGTGTGGCAGTCGTTGTTGTTTCGCTCTATGAATAATAGTAATAATAATAATAATAGCATGTGTTGTCTGGGTTTTATATACTATTTACACTATATGCAGATACTATATATGAGGAGATGAAAGAAAAGGCGAGAGATGCGGTGCTCAAACAAATGGAAATGGACAGAGAAGGTGTGATTGTGGACTACGATATGCTTCGAGAAGTTTTGTCAATTTTCCAGGAAGTTGGCATGGGGAGTATCCAATACTATGAAAGAGACTTTGAACAAGCCATGTTGAAGGCCACTGGAGAATACTACCAGAGATGTGCGACAGCATGGATCCAAGAAGACTCTACTCCGGATTATTTGAAAAAGGCTGAAGCGAGACTTTTGGAAGAAGAAGCTAGAGTGGATAAGTACTTACACGTAGAAGGCAAAGCAAATCTCTTGAAAGAAGCAGATAATAAGCTTCTCGACCAGCATCTAAATGTTTTATTAGAGAAAGAAGACTCTGGCTTTAATGCCTTACTGTCTGATGATCGCTTGGAGGACATCAGCAGGATGTACAGGCTATTCTCTCGGCTGCCACATGGTCTCGATCCTGTAGCAAGCTTGTTCAAACAATACATCGAAGAAGAAGGGATGAATTTGGTTCGCAAGCTGAGTGAGAGCGCGCGGCAAAAAATGGCGGAAGGAAGCAAAGAAGGGCCCAGTGGTGTAACTGACCATTCTTTTGTTCAGGGAACAATTGCTTTGCAGGACAGATACTCAGGCATCGTATCGAACTGCTTTGATTCATCACCTTTATTCCATAAGGCCATGAAGGAAGCATTCGAATCGTTTTGCAACAAGTCCATATCCGGGGCTTCAGTCCCTGAGCTCATGTCCTCTTTTGGAGATGCTATTCTCCGCAAAGGTGGAGCCTCAAGGCTTGTGGAAGACGATTTAGATATCGTCCTGGACAAGTTAGTGAAGCTCTTGGCATATATTTCTGATAGGGATATGTTTTCAGAATTCTATAGGAAGAAGCTTGCAAGGCGACTCCTCCATGCTACTTCCTGTGGGGAGGATACTGAAAAAGGTGTACTGACCCGCCTGAAGCAGCAGTGTGGTCAGCAGTTTACTTCAAAGATGGAAGGAATGGTGCAAGATTTGCAAATGGCAAGAGAAAAAGAGCGTAATTTCAGAAATTGGCTGGAGGAGCGGAATATTACACTTCCATTGGATATGAACGTGACAGTGCTCACCACTGGTTACTGGCCATCATACAAAACGCTGGAAATGGAACTGCCTGATGGTATGGTGACCGGACTCCAACATTTTTCTCAATTTCACGATGAAGCCGCTCCTTCTAGGAAACTTATTTGGCAGCTTGGCTTGGGATCCGTGCATTTGAAAGCAACATTTGACAAGACATATGAGCTTGTTATGGCACCTGTTCAAGCAGTTGTACTACTTTGCTTCAATGACGATGATGCTTCGGAAGAAATGAATTTCGCCGATTTGAAGGATAATACCAAACTTCCTGAAGAAGATTTGAGCAGAGCCCTGCATTCCTTATGCCTTGCAAAGTACAAGATCCTGCTCAAGGCCTCGCCTGAAAAGAAGATTTCAAAGACGGATGTGTTCCGATTGAATAAAAAATTCTCGGATAGAGCAAGGAGGATCAGAATCCCACTGCCAGCGGTAGATGACAGGAGAAAAGTGCAAGAAGAAGTGGACAAGGACAGGAGGCATACGGTTGATGCGGCCATTGTCAGAATCATGAAGAGTAGAAAGACACTTTCTCATAGCGATTTAATGCTGGAAGTTGTGCAACAGCTTCAAAAGATGTTTCAGCCGGACATCAAAGTCATTAAGCGCAGTATAGAAGGACTTATCGAAAGGGACTACTTGGAAAGAGATACAGATAATCAACAAGTATACAAATATGTAGCATGATACTATATATTCCTCTTCTCACGTAAATGCAAATTCTGGCAACAACAGTATCCTATTTACAGATCTATAAATGTCGGACACAATGCATTAAATACTGGTCTAAAGCCAATTCTGCCTTTTTATAAAGATCGTAATCAATAGCATTAGCTTTCTTCAAGACTTCTATGGCTCTGTCTGAGGGAATTGTATGTTGGTTAGTATTTAAGATTTTTTCTTGCTTGCTCATATATAATTCACTAATGCCTTTGAAGAATTTGGGATATTTAGTCTCCAACAATTTTAAAGTATCATCATATCTCTCAGTTATCCCAACTGTGTATAGTTTCTCAAGATTGATTGCTGCTCGGGATGCCAGCAAAGTTGAGTTTTCATGACATGGAGATTTCTCCATTCCGCAAAAGAAATGGGCCTGCAAATTAGAGATTGGAAGACATTTGCCAGAAAACTTTGTATTGCCAAATATGCACTCATCCACCGATATATCCCCATGCTTTTCTCTGTACGAAAGAGCATGATTTTTCCTACTCTGGAACGACCTGAGGTAATTGTAATCACTGAGCAGTCTTTCCACGGGATCTCTCACCATATTCATGTATTCCACCCTATCCGAATAGACTATTTCAGGGAAATGAAAGTGATTCACCACAAGAGTTCTGGTATTTGTCACAATTGCATGAAATATAGCCCTGCGTATTTTCTCATGGGCAAAATATGGCTCTGGTGTAACCACCGAAAACCCATTCTTGACCGAAAGCTCCTTTGCCAGGGCCATCAAGCTCGTGGAACCAGCTTTTGGAATCCGATTGTACACAAGCACCAGAGGATTTGATGTGCATGGCCTCCTGCCCTGTACTATAGGAGTTTCTGTCCCTCCCTTTTGCAGGCCAGTCCTCAGACCAACCGAAAAAGCGATTGCTATGCTCGCCAGAATCACCAGTAACATCCTGAAAATATTCAAATAATTATAAGCATATCCTTTGGAAACTTTGTATCACATCAAGTGAAAAAAACAAGAGCAACGTACAACGGCAAGCTCGCGCACATCTGTTGTCGCATCATCTGACTGAACATTTTTCGCCTTCGGGCCATGTAATAATATTTGATAAGATAAATAATTATTCTAAACTCACTTCTTGCGCTCTAGATCCTTCGATGATGGCTTTGAGAGGGACCACTGATTCCAACCACCACATTCTTACAGGGACGTATTTCAAAACAATCCTGGATCAATACTACTGAATCAATAATCAAAATTTATCAAACTAATAATTATAAAAATATACTCCTACAAGAGCCTCTTCCATCGGCAGTATACCATGACGGATATGAAGAGCAAAATGGCAAACGCTCCAGCACTGGTTGAGATGATGACAAACCAGGAATAGGGAGCAGCATCCTCAGCATTTGGTCTGAGTTTCAGGTTCATGGCAAAGAGACCTGTAACTGCGGTAATGAGACCCATGCAGGCAGTGAATGCTGTCAGGACAATGTCTAGTCGGATTAGTTGATTTCGATGGGAGTCAAGCTCGATGTTGATAAAATCTTCTGTGTCATCAACATACTCTGTAAGGGTCTGCAATCGATTCCACGTATTATCTAGCCTCATAAAGTAACTCTCAAGTAGCTGTTCCACAACTTCAACATCCTCGTCATCCGAGAAAGAGTCTGAAGAAGCAGATGATGCGATTGATTTTGCAACTTGTGGTGTCATGGCACTCACACTGCCTAATGTGGCTGCTATTGGAATATCGAATGGTGTCCCAGATGCCGATCTAGCTGCTTGACGATTCACACTTTCCAGTCGTTCCTCTTCTAAAGCCGATAGATTAAAGTCCTTCATGTCAGCATCATCATCCAGAGTTTTTTCTAGAACTTCCTTGAGCTGCAAACAAAAAGATAAAATGCAAAATGATAGAGAACATCATCCTAGATAATTATTGCTTTTATGAGATCAAAACAAAAGGAAAGTAACCAAAACATACAGTCTCAACACGAGTATTCAGGCGAACCATTCTATTCTTCACCCGCCGGACCCTTTCCAGACTGGCAGTGCTAATCTTCTGGGTCAAAGAATCCAACGCGGGATGTGCAGCAGCTTCTAAATCACTTGCTTGATCCTCCAGATACTTTGAAATATAATCCAGCGCTGTCTCCAGCACTCTAAGCTCAAATGGCAGCTCGGGCAGTGGATTCAGAGGAGGCATCACACCATAACTTCTGGCCCTTGCAAGTCCACCACTGCTAATAGTATTCCCAGGCTTAACAATTGGACCAAGCTTACTTGGCTGACCCACGGTATGCAAATCGTCGTGGCTTTGATGACCGTATAACGCTGTAGCGTTTTCCTCTCCAGTCTGTGTGGGCCCATATTTCAACCTGTGTTGAAGTTCTTCCACAAATTGTGTAGTATTTGGATCATCCAGATTCGTTATATAGCAACAATCCATCCCGACAATCATCTTTATAAACTCTAGGTTTACTATAATGGACCGTTCACGCGCCAGAATGGCAGAAGGATAACTTGTCGCCAGCATTGGATCTAAGATTCTGCAAGCCACTCTCTATTTCATGTCAGACTTCGATAATGGCAGGACACGGCACAAACCATCTCGCTCGATACATACTAACGCACCTTAGATCTCTTAGAGGGATACCCAGCTGCTGCGTCGCCCGTACTTTGCTCAGTTCCAGCGACGACGCCTCGCCATCTTTCGTCATTGACAACCATTTCCTCACCTGCTTCACTGGGGCTTTCAACACTGGCGGAGAGGGCCCTTTTCCATCTTCCACTACAACCTTCTTTTTCTGATTTCTCGTTTTACCGTACAGACCTAAAATTCCGCCCAGCATATTCCCTCCGTCTTGTTCAACGCATTGATTACCAGCAGAACAATTTCTTTCAATGGTGCGCAAACAGTACACAATTCTTCCGTTATAGTGTGATCTTCATTTATAAGTAATATGTCACCGCCTAATTCTTCGATCTATGGAACAATGGCTACATTCTTACCATACTAGAGGCAAACTACACTCGACCTTGCAGAAGATTTGAACTGAATTTGTCCCCTTTATCGATCCCATCTTCCATACATGTCGCTAGAATCATATGAAATTCTTTTAATTTTGAATTTGTATTCAATAATATGCCAGGAATAGGCCTTCCTTGGCAGGTATACCTTTATACGTATAAAGTGCAATGGTACATCCAATGCATAGCTGGAGATGAAGAGTTCTTCCTCGATCGAGGAAAGGCAGATGATCAAGTGTCAATTAATGCAGAGGAGCTGGTTGATATATTTTAAATATTGAATATGTTGCTCAGTGGGCGGACTTTAATATGGCTGATAAAAGAAGGAGAGAGAGAAAGCACGTTGCAATATTGAACTCAGGAGTTTTGAAGAAAGCCCACTGTAGAGCTGGATCAAGGAAGGCCTGGTTAGAATTAGCCCATTAAATATACATCTGAGGAAATAGTATGCGAAATGGGGTGTTGTATAGAGAGAATTTGAAAAGCTAGACGTGGCTCTTCCGTCAGAGTGATTCAGTTCCGATGGGTTGTTTCGGGTATGTGTTTCGAGATGCGTCGTAGTTTTCTTTTTGGTCCATAGAAAGGTTTAAAATAATTATTTAAGGTATTGGACTGTGAAGAATTCGGAATCGGTGGTTGGCTTTCGCATATGTGGGGACTTGCCAACGTTGGCCTTCCAAGGCTATACACGAACGTTGCGCTGTTCAAAGTTTATCCGTCTGTATTTGTTTGTGAAACAACATGAATTCTCGTGCAGATCAAAATTAGCAACCGTAGATGGGAATAATCTGCATGGGCGTAGCAGTTCGGTTCAGAGACCACAGCAGCAACAGAATGGTGCTGTGGGAGCAGACAGCGGGGGCCATGCGTCTGTATCCCTGACATCGATAGGGTATACCGAGTCAGAAGATGTACCGGGGGTATTTCAAGGTTTTTCTGATGATACTGTTGATGCAAAACATTACCTACGGATGGGAATTCAAAGTTTAAGTGGTGGGCTTGATGTGGAACTCCATAGGTTGGTTATAAAAGCATTGGATGATCCAGATGATGCATACATGCAAGTCAATCATCTAATAGACAGCGGAATCGACGTGGATATGGTAGATCACCAAGGAAATACGGCGCTTCATATTGCTGCTGAGAACGGGCTGGAAGCCATCGTTGACCGGCTGTTGCTGGCCGGTGCACAGGTGAATGCAAATGGTGATCGTGGAGACACGCCTCTACATCTGGCTGTTCGAGCTGGTCACCTTGCATGCGTGCAGAGTCTACAGAGATCGGGAAATATTAATGTGAATATTGCGAATGATCAAGAGGACACTCCAATTCATGATGCTATTTTGGGGGCTGCCACAGGACATGTAGCTGCTGCAGACGATATTTTGGATGAGTTGTTGGACCATGGGGCCTCAGTAACACAGCAAGGGGGAACAAACATCCAGACTCCCTTGCAAGTAATGATCTATAACAATATGTTATCGCACGTAAAGAAGGCTATCTCGAAGAATTGTTCTCTGCGTACTTTGGACCATTTGGGGAATGCACCTATCCACACTGCAGCCTCTTGTGGTTATCAAGATCTGGTGTCAATTATGTTGGAAAAAGATATAACTCTGGTTTCTCTGAAGAATAGAGATGGTCTTACAGCATCTGAGTGCGCAAAAAAAGAAAGCCATTTTGAACTTGAAGGTTATATAAATAGTGCTGCCTTACTTTGCTCGATTCAGAGTGATGACAGTGATGGTGTTGAAATGCTTCTTTCAAGATGCTCCAGTTTCCAGCCGGATGCTGATGATAATACGGCTGCGCATCTTGCTGCTCAGAAAGGGAACGTGCTAATCATAGAACAACTTATTAAGTCAAGTGTTTTTGACATTGAGAACATCGCCTCCTTGAAGAATTATAATCTAGATACTCCCCTTCATCTGGCAGCAAAGGAAGGTCACGCCAAGGTAGTTTCGTTATTGCTGCATACATGCAATGGATATCAGATTGCAACGATGGATCAAAATCGACAGGGTTATGCTCCAATTCACCTGGCAGCATTAAAAGGCCACCTTTCAGTGATACAACAGATAGTAAATGCTGAACCGCCAAATTCCAGCATATCAGTGGTGAATGCACGTGACAAATCTAATGCAACACCTCTCCATTTAGCTTGTTTCAATGGGAATGTCAAAGTGGTTGAATTTCTTCTGGCTAAAGGATCTGACGTGAATGCATGTCAATGTCAGAACAAAACTCCGTTGCACTTTGCTACGGTGACTGTGCATATTGAAGTTATACAATTGCTGTTGGACTGTGGTGCAGATCCTCTAGCTATCGACTACAAACGCAGGACACCTCTCAGCATTGCAAGTGAAAAGAGTGGGGGAATAAGAACAGTTTTAACCAATTGCATGTTTTTTAGAGCATTGGATCGTGGTGATCTGTGGGAACTGCAAGAAGCTGCCCGAGCTGGGGCTAGCATCGAGAGACTAAGAAATTTCATGGGTGACACTGCTATCCATATCGCTGCCCGAGAAGGATTTCTCGATATTGTAAAGTGGATTCATTCTCAAAATATTTCCTTAAAGCTAAGGAATTATAATGGGGAGGAGCCTATCCATGTAGCATGCGAAGCAGGGCAGCTTGAAATTGTTCAATATTTGCTCAGGCATGAGCCTGTGTTGTCCAAGAGCGTTTCAGGAGAGGGCGATACTCCTCTTCATATTGTTGCAAGAGAAGGCTTCGAAAATCTCATTCCTCTCTTGATACAGCATGGGGCTGAACTAGAGCATACCAACGGGAATGGTAATACAGCTCTTCATGAGGCAATATGTGCAAGTGACTATGATGCTGCTAAGGCTTTGTTGCAAGCTGGAGCGGATGCGAACGCTAAGGATGCTCTGGATGGCAATACACCGCTCCATTTCTTATCTAATTGGGGCTCGCGTGAGGAAAGTGATAAGATAGCTATACTTTTGCGGAATTATGGAGCATATGCCCAGTTGGTAAACAAACTTGGTGAGCCACCTAGGAATTATGCTGGTCGAAATGGGAATCAAATGGCACTCGATACTGCAGTTACTGTTGCTCCAAGTAGTATGCTGATTGAACTTGATGAGATGGATGAGGAGTCTATCAGCCTACCTGCAGCTTTGGTAGGTGAAGAGTTCCACAGCCTTGCATCTGAGCAGGACCAACCTGCATTCACAAACACGGTGAATCCGACGACATTCGCCGTTCGAGCGCCTGGATCTGGAGCCCCAGTAAGCCCCTTCATCTGCGCTGATATGCCGGAGATGGATACAAGACCATCACCTGGTCCAGACACAAAGTATTCATTGTCTGGAGATCAAGGATCAAGCTCATATTCACAGCCAGTCCACAAGCGTTCGGCATCCAGAAATTCGTATGAAGATTTGATCATTCGAACCGAAGATCTTCATATCGAGGATAAAAAACTAGGAGAGGGCTCATTTGGTACTGTATATTTGGGGATTCTTCATGGAAACAAAGTTGCAGTAAAAATTCTTAAATTGCAGCAGGATGAAAGTAGGCTCGATGCCCCATCAACAAACGAAACCCAAAGGAGACAAAAAGCTTTCCTCCAGGTAATAATAAATAGAACTTAGTATGCTTGATAAACTTTGAGGTGTTGATACAATGTTTTCATCTCGCTTATTGTACGTCGCTTGCAGGAGCTTGGTGTCATGGAGAAGCTCAGACACGATAACATTCAAGTATTGCGTGGTTTTGTTGAGCTTGAAGGTGGACCTGCCATTATCTCGAAATATTATGCCAATGGATCCCTTTTATATCAGTTAAAATTGGCAGTTCGAAACCCTAATAAATTAAAGGAGCATTTCCTTTGGCAAAGAAGGTTAAAGTATGCTATGGACATTGCAAAAGCTATGGAGTGTATGCATTCCAAGCAGCCCTCGATAGTACATAGAGACTTGAAAGCGCACAACTGTTTTATTGATGAGCATTGGAACTGCCTTGTTGGCGATTTTGGATTCACAAAGGCTGCAACTGCTCAATCTAGAGAAAATGAAATTTGGTCATGCCCAACCAACCCAATGTGGCTAGCACCAGAAACTTTGTCAGAGAATGGGGCATTCACTTGCGCAAGTGATATATATGCATTTGGTATGATATTATATGAGATGCTGATGTTCAAACCCCCATGGCCTAACATGTATTACCTGAAGTTGAGCAACATGATTTCTCAAGGAGAACGACCTATTATACCAAAGCCAGAGAAACTGGTTGGAGTCAAGAATGACAATGCACAATTTATATCGTCTGGGGCTTTTGAATTGTATATTGATTTAATGAAAGCATGTTGGAGCCAGAATCCTGAAGATCGACCGCATATCAAGGAGGTTTTTGCCGAGCTCAAAGGTATTTACAAGATTCTTGGATCCGGATCCTCACAATAAGTTGAATACACACAATCGTTTTTTATGGTTTTGAAATGTAAATTATTGATACGTTATTCTCTTAATACCAATCAAGACTTATGGGTCTCTCAACCGATCTCAAGGAAGCTGTTTTGCAGCAGGTGAGAAAGTTTGAATTGACTGTACAGTCCGACACTTCGGACGAGTTTTTCGACAGTTCTTGTTTCCCCGAATCCGTACTTTGAATGCCTTCTAGACTTCATTGATCTAATTTATTCTTCTATTTTGATGCTGAAAATAACAGGATGGAATGTATTTTGGGCTGCTCCTGGTGGAAATAGTTGCACTAATTGTAACTATGAATGTTCTTGATCCAACAGTGACGAGTTTTGTGGAATATGATGCCACCATAAGCAATTCATACAAAGGAGACAGTACTATCCCATATTTTGTTGCCATACTTGTACCTCTGATCTCGCTATTGATCAGTTTTGTTGCGCTTGAAGTTGTCTTTGCCAAACATGGTTGTATCTGGAGCCTTTCCATGTCACTGGCCACATCAATTGCCTTCTTTTTGGATTTTGTTGGATCAGGGGTCGTAACTGGTATACTTACTGAGGTGACCAAAAATCTGATAGGGAGGTATAGACCCGATTGGCTGAGTAGATGCAATCCAGACATTGTTAACCCGGTCAGTATTGATGGATTTGGGGAGCCAGCGGATGACAACCCAGCATGCGATTCCAACTTGCCAGAAAGCAAGATTAACGATGGCAGGAAAAGCTTTCCATCCGGGCATGCGAGTACTGCATTCTCCCTAGGCTTATTTGTATGCGGATATTGCCTATGGCATGTGGCATATCAGCAGCGAAAAATCATGCAATCAATAAAGAAGAAAGGCTTGGCAAGAAGCTATTCTTTTGTCAGAGCTTGCGTATTCTTATGGGTATTATTCCAACTGGGATGGGCTTGGTACGAAAACTAATTGAAAATATAATTCAGTATATGACTGGAAATAGATAGGCATCCTCAGTATGGTTTCCATTCTTGAGTGCAGGGGTGTGGCAATAAGCAGAGTGATGGACCATAAACATCATGAGTCAGATATAACTGCTGGGGTACTACTTGGTTCCCTTGTATCCATTATATTCTTGGCGAAATCGTTCATTACCTGCTCAGAAATCTTAGATAATTATGACCCAGAATCCGTAGACTCTGAAGGGCATGGGGATCATGTAGATTTACTACAGTCTGAAATGATGACCCGTGGCAGCTGACATATGCTGGCAGCTTAATAATTTATATATTAAAAAAAAACTACTGTCGACATATTTCTGGTCTATTATGATGACATACATATTAATCATATTTTGAAGCATTCATCCATACATTGACTTTAACTTTCTAGGAAGATCAATGCATTCTTGTGGCCTGCATTATGGAATAATAGTAATAAATCACTGACATTAGCATGCCTTTTTTCATAGTTTACGCACCGTTTATCTGGACGAATGAGCAGGCATATATATCTACCAAGATTCTCAAAATCACCACCTAAAGCAAGACCATTCACCTGGACCCAAGGAACAAAGGTATGGGTTGGTACCAAGCTTCGAGTCCTCAGACCAGCTCTCTGTTCTAAATCCCTCCCAACTTCACCTTCTGCGCACTTTCTTAGATCATCCCCAGAAAAACCAGCCTCTTCAGCACAAGAATCCGCGTGAGAGTCGAGAGAACTCATATGTTTCGCAAGGCACCTCACATACGGAAACCATGCTGATTGCTCAGCCGATCCACCACCCTTGGGATACTGTGCACAATTGATATACCTGTTATACTTGCATTCTTGCGCCCCATGCTGGCATCTCAACGACGCTTCATCTTTTGGATCTCCTTTCACATTTCCAAATGCAACATAATCCAGGTGAAAGTACTCGCTCAACCCGCTCTCAAACATTGGGCCCAGCGTCTCTTCAACAAAACGCTTGCAGTCTGGACATAAACTTTCCCCAAATAGCTCCACCTGGATCATGGACACCTCGTTCTTTGCTTCTTTTTTTCTACTTACTTCATCTTCTAATCTCGATCTCTGAAGCACTTGCCCATCAATCGAAAAAGAACGGACATCGCCACTTTTCCCTGTCAATATTGTATCGACCAACTGCGGCCGAGGAAGCAGCAAACCCACGAGCAGGGCTAGAGCCAACGCCGCAATCAGAGGAATAGAATTTGCAGATACTGACATTGTTCTCTTTTTCATACTCCACCGACAAAGCAATCATAGAACCACAACAGCTTTATGTGGTGAATGATGTTCAAACACTTGAAATGTGGTCAAACAGAACCCCACAACAATGAATCTATTGCTGACAACTGAAATACAACTTTCAAATATTTTTAATTCATCTTCTCAAATGACAACACCTTTTCATGATGGAAATTTTGATTTAAATCTGCCCAGACTTGTAAAGGGCCTTCCTAAGTTTGGATACACATGAATCTCTGTATTCCTAATTCTGTCTCATTATTTATTGATCCACATAAGGATTATCAGGTAGTGGTTTTATGATCTAAAGAGTGAAATGTACGCAATGGCATCAATGTCGCTGCTGTATATCGCCTTGTATTTGTATCTATTTCCCTTGCTGGCGTTGGCAGAACGTGGAAGATATTACGATGAATTGCTCTGGTCGAAGCAATATTGGCCTGAATATAAATTAGATTTTCCTTATTATAGTCTTCTGAAGCTGGATAAGGGTTTCCTTGATACCTATGGGGAGTCGCTGAAGGGGGAAGTTTTCGAAAGCACATCTCTCGGGGGTGGTTTCGATGATCTGTTGGGCTTTCTGGAGAGCGAGGCTTTGAGGTGCGATGGTGGTGGCTCTGATGTACTATAATGTTGCTATATGCTTCATATGAATGCCATGCTGTGCGCTTTAATGTCCCAACTGTAGGAAGGAAAGGATTGCTCAAAAGCTGTTTTCATGGGTTGTGTGTGCAGGGAAAATGAAGATCGAACTGAGGTTCAGATAGGCGCACTTGGCTCAGTAGGGCCCTCAAAGTATTCTTTACCTGCATCGCTAATGCATCAGCTGGTGTCTTGCGATGTATATCGAGCACTAGGAATGGTATTGTGGCCTATAGTTGCCAACTGGACACAGCATGTGGGGAAACAATTAACAGATGAGATGCTGATTGATGTGGGGAAAGATGTGTGTCAAGTGGAGGCTCCAGTACTGGTATTGAAAGACTGGGCTCTTGTTCAAGCGATTGTGACGAAGAAGGAAGAGGAGTCCTCCATGGCGCCGGGGGCTCTTCAAGGGTTTATTGCAATGCCAGAGCAATCTACATCTCAGTATGTGATGATGATGAAGCGCTTCTCCCAAAACGTTCTGCAGCAGGAATTTCAAGTGGTTAGAAAAGCATGCGAGGATATTATAGAGACAGATGAGTGGAGACAAGGAATATTGAAGCATCAAGAGACGTATTTGGATCTTGTGCTGTCAGAGATGAGCTTCCCCTCCGGGAGGAAGGAAAGGAACTCTCTTGCTCAGACAGCACTGCAGCCTAATAGAGAATGTGCCGATTTCCATCCTCAGTGTTCATTTTGGGCTCAACATGTGCGTGTTTTTATCTAAATTGTTTTGCTTTCTTAAAAGATGATTCCGATGCTTTGAGCGTGGAATATCGTTAGTTGCAACAATGCTTTGTTTTATTTCAGGGTGAATGCAATGCTAATCCTAGGTATATGGTTGGCACGAGTAAAACTGGGCAGTGTCGAAAGTCGTGCCATGTCTGCGAAGAAAACAAGTATTCTTTACCTGCTCATATCTCATCAAAATGTACGAGTGGATGCATTACTTTGCCTTTATACGCTGGTGCATTATGTCTTTTTGTATGAACAAAAGCATCTTAATATATATATTGCTTTTGTTCTGGTTTCAGTGGCCCAGCTTATGGAGGATACGTTCACTGATATATCGAGTGATGTGCTGGCCTACGAGTGCCCTCTTCATAAAAAAGATAGTGTATTTTACTCTGCCAAAGAAGATTTTGCGTCTGATCTGAAAATGTCAGACACGAGCGATCGATTCCTGTCTCAGGTTCATGAAGTGATTGGCCCCATCAGAGTAACGGAAATTACTTTCCAGCGTACAACCGAGATCTCTCCGAAATTGGCAGATGTACAAGAAGCGACAATAACAGATCATAGCAATGCAGTTGTGAAATTAGAAAAGACTGGTGCAGATCTGGAGAATCTGATCAAACCCAATAGCACAAGTCCTGACACAATGAAAGCATTGTGGGAAATGTTGCAAGATCGTTGCGTGTACTGTGACCAGGGATACTGGAGATATCAACTGTGCCATGGTTCTTCCATCTTCCAGTATCATGTAGAAGACGGATCTGTAGAGCCTGAGTGGATCATATCATTGGGGACATTAAAGGACCCAAACTGGAACATATCCTTGATCCCTAATGCAACTTTATATGATGCTGGATCACCGGTTCCTGCAGTGGCAAATACATACATTGATGGCAATGAATGCACCATTGGGGATGATTACGATCCAGAAAAGGACGCAGGACGCCCAGAAAATAGGGTATCGGTTGTTTATTATTTGTGTTCTCCTGATGAAACAATTCACATGTTTGTTGCTGAAAAATCTCGTTGTGTATACACAATTGAAGTCTATCTGCCAGGCATTTGTAAAATTGAAGGTCTTGACATGAAGGTTGAAAGTGATATGGATAAAGACTCTGTGGAAAAAGATGACGACATTGATATGGAAGAAGAGGAGAAACCGAAAAGTGATGAAGACAGCAGTCAGTCATCAGAGGAGAACCCAATGCATGCCGAGCTGTAAATAATCAACCAACATGACATGATGACTTTTTTTAATTATTATTCCTATATTGTTACAAGAGTTATGTAAACGAAATCAGGCATTTTCGGTAGAGCTGCTATCATCAGAGTCACCCCAATTCAAGTAAGGATTTTCCAAACCTACATCCAAGCTTGGTTTCCTCTTTGCCTTGCTCTTCTTCTTTTTAGCTGAACTCGTATCCGGAGGCTTTTTTTCCGGTGGACAGATATCTTCAAAGGAAACTTTGCTTTTTATCTGTCCGCTCTTCTTCTTTCCTGCAGAGTAGGCTTGCACAACCGAAACTCTCTGCCCTACAAGCACGCTCTCCCTTGTTGACTGAGATTCTGGTGATGACATGTGACTGGAATCAAAATTATGGTACTTTGAAACGGGAGAAGTCTCTCCAAAATTCAATATTTTTGCCATGTTATCATTTGATTTGACCAGAGGACGCTTCCCTGTGCTGTCCTGGTTCTCACCCAAATCTATTGTAGTTCCAACTCTTTCTGTCAACCGAACAGGATGATCACTGGCATCCCATCTATGAAAATTGATTCCATGTACACCAGATGCTCCGGTATCTAGACCACCTAATACACTTGAAATTTGCTCATCTTCTTCCAGGTTCTGTATCTTTTCTAAGGATTGTACCATTGAGTCCCCAAAAGATTTGCTCACAGTAATAGCTAGAGGGGTGGTATTGCCATTTAATAGCACATGAGATGCACCCTCCTGTGGTACTGCAGCACGAGGAGCGCCACTTTCTCGTTCATCTTTATTCGCCTGGGCCGATTTGCTTCCTCCTCGATCATTCCCTGGTCCACCCGAGGGACCAAGCATTCCCATCTCAACATCATGATGCACTATACCACCTGCTCCAACTGGTGGGAAATACGAGTCTAGAACTTGTTGTTGGTATTTTATTGATTCCTTTGGAATATAATCGCTAGTGATTCTATGCAAGACCGGCAAGTTCGATGTTTCATGCAGATTCTCTTGTGGAGATTTAACACGCTGACCATCAGCAGATTGATCTCCAAACAATTGCCTGGTAGCTTCTGGAGCAAGCATCCTCTCTCCATCAGAAGGAGAGGTAATTCCAGTAGCTACCAGAACTGGCTGCATGTATTCCCAGTGCTTCAACCTCAATTGAATTGACGCAGCAGCCAGCATACAACGCAGCGCAAGCACCAATGATGCTAACAAGAGTATGACAACCCCGACTAAATTCACAATATATAACGTCGCAGCTTCGCCTGATAGAGAATTCACGCTTTCTATAATAGTTCTATTGCAAATACATTCGTCACTCTTTATGAACCTGTAGGCCATCAAATCTACACATACAAGAGATGGACAAAACGTGGCCAATGCCTCCTGATCCGTCACATTCGGAAACAAACTTTCTAGTTGAGGCAAGACTGGACGCAGCCTATCTTCAACAGTAATCAAAAGACTCTCTTTTGAAGCAGATAAGGGCACTTCAGTCATATTTTCCAAGGAATGATAGTACAATATCAGGCTCCAGGATGCTGCAGCCTGGACCACATACCACAGCACAGACAAAGTAAATAAAATCGCCAGAAAAACTGTAAACTTTTGCGTCAATTTCGAAGTCCATTTCCTATCCTTCAGAGCGTCCGTTTTCACTAGCCCCAGCCGTCGCCATTCCATTTTCATTTCCTGATAGAACAACACGAATACACTAAAGATTGACAGCGTGCAGAACATCAAGCTCAGCAAGATGCCGATCCAAAATAATGCAACATAGAGCCCAGTACCATTCCACGTAGAATTCAATTCTTCATATATCTGCTTTCCCTTGTTAGACCCCATAGTACCGCTCACGATAAGTATGATTACACCAGCTATCATCAGTACAACACTAACCACTGCACTCCATGCCACAATCTCCCATTTCGACTTGGGCAGATGTTCTTTCTGAATCTCAAAATCATTTTTTCTAGACTTATACATTGCATTCAGCTTAAATGACGTTATAGAGCTAGCCAGACGACCCATTGCACCTGTACCACTTTTTTTCACTTGCCAAGCTTCCGAACCTCGACTCCCCTGATCCTCCACGCTTACAGTTGATGCTGTTCCTCGAGAGCCCCACATCCTGTATTCTATTTTTTGTGTATATATCCTCACGCGATCTTTTAGACAAACTCACGTCAACCAGAAACCTGACACAGGCAGACTCGTCTACCTAGAGTGAACGTAGTCCTCCCTCCTTCAACCCGGTACGACCTCTCTAAATTTACCACGCGTTAACTCGCAATATGTTTTTCTGTACTCTAGAGTTCCGTATTCAGATTCAAATACCACGGAAGTGCCCCTTTTCCATCCCTGTTACAACTGTCCAGCACTGAACACAAGCCGTGCTCTGCCTCCAATCAATTTTCATTGCTATAGCATTATGCGTGATTTAAATATCATTTTGTTATAACGATATAATTATAAAGCAATGCTGCATCGCATAGCTCGTCTCTCTCTGTCACTCCCACGACACCACCCGAACACCAACGATTGAAACCATATTTCCTCTCTGACTTGTGGCATTATTATATTAACAAATAGAAATATTCCCTAGATTTATTTTGTTATGCAATTGTTTACATACCATGCACTTGACTTTCCATCATCATCTTTGATGCAAATCTTTGACCAGCATCCGACACTTTACAAAGTACTGCAGCATGAAGTTTCATGATTTCATAAACAGTATGGATCGTAGCCATTTAATTTGAATATAGAATTGGATTGAGGGTGAAGTGACAAGGAAACTCTGAAGAGAGCATGATCTAGCAGGAGTGCGAGTGCTTGCAAGCGAAGTAACAGAGGCAATCGATGCTACTTGAATCGGGTCAATTTGGTCGTATGCGTCCATGAAAGGCAATACAAGGAGTTATGAAAGCAAAGATGAGACCAAGAGACGGGTCGTCGTGTGTGCACTTCTTGGGTGGGCTGGAGCCTCCCCACGGCATCTTCAAAAGTACTCTGAAATGGTGAAGCAAGAATGGAATGCGGTTGGCGATTTAAGATGTATTGAAAGTGTGATGCCTGTTGCATATATATTTTCACCGTTGCCTTGGCCGAGGAGGCGTTGGGCGATGGAGTTGTTGGAGTCGATCTCCGAAACCGTCGCTGGTTGTGACAGTCCTGTCATTCTCTTGTATGCCTTTTCAAATGGGGGTGCATTTGTGGTAGAGCAATTGTGTGCGCTGCTACAGGAACCAAACAATTCCAGGTATTTTTTTCTTTTACTTTATAGATTAGGAACCTATGCAACTTCATATATGTTGCGGATCTGTCATGGCATGCTGATCCAAGCAAAAAAGATCGTAACAAAACAGAAGAAGAAAAAAGTGGTGTGTTGTATTGCAGGTATGAAACCATTCGGAAAGGGATTCGCGGGATTATTTTTGATAGTGCTCCAGCCTATATGCACGCAGAAATGGCACCTAAAGTGATACGGGAAGTTGCACCTGCTGGAATCATTCGAGAAGGGGCAGTGTTCTTTGAGTATCTGACAAGGCTGATGTGCAGAGTGGTGGATCCAAAAAGGCCGACAAACTTTTGGAAGACAATGGTAGACTTAGATGGGTGTCCTATATTGTACGTATATAGCGAAGATGATCACCTGTGTGACGCGTCGATGATTCATAGACTAGTGGAGGAGAAAAGAGGGAAAGGGCAGCATAGAGTGTTTTCAAAGTGTTGGGCTGCGAGCCGCCACTGTAGCCATTTGATGATGCATCCAGAGGAGTACAGGCAGCAAATCAGGCATTTTTTTCGCGATGTTAGGACTAGAATAATAAAAGGTGATGAAATGCATTGTATCAGTAAATCCAAGTTATAATGTATTAACTTTAATGCATTAATGCTAGCGAGCATATTTGTGTACCCTATACTCTCATTACAAACAAGCATTACTTACTCTTGCTTCTCCCTCTTTTCTGTCCCTGTTGATTCCTTGGCTTCCTGCGGCGTATCAGCCCCAAGAACCCATAATATACCACCAAATGTTGCCATCATCCCAGATACCATGGAAGTTTTTGAAACGCAGTCCTGCCAATTAGACACATTGCTAGGACAGAAGACAAGACCTGCAAACAGGTTGATCAGAGACCCACGCACGGCATTCACCAAACCAACTCCAAGAGCTCCATCCGATCTAAAAACCAAAGCCTGGCCATACATGTGAACATTGTACGCGACACCAAAGAAAGCTAGCAATAGTACTGCAAAGAACCCATCGATGCTGCTTGAGTCAAGAGGACTTTTGACCAACGACTGCCATCGCGGGGCGACATACAAGAGCCCGTACATTGAGCTTGACACTGTACCGAATAGAGAAGAATTGAACATTATGTCTGGATGTCCAGGGGCTGGATTATCTTTAGTACCTGTGGACAGCAACACTTCATATGCTATCCCAAGAGAACTATATAGAATGCCTGCCAAAGATGTGTATAGAATCCCAATCATTTGATTTCTGGATTCCATCTCGCTTTCTATTTCTCCACTCTCGTATGCTTTGATACCAATACCAATAAGCACCAGCAACACTGCCAAATATCGGCGCTTCGTCAGTTTTTTTTTCAGAATGAAGAGGGTTGCAAATGCTGTGCATGTTTGACTAGACGCTGACAAAATAATTGCGCTGGTTCCAGCTCCGCAGTAGGAGAATCCAACACAAAAAGACACGTATGCCACTGTATCTAGTGCACCGATGAGAACCATTAGAGCCTTTTGTCCTCTGGCATACGCCTTCCGCTTGCCTTTGGACTGCTCTGACGACCTCTGCTGTGCCTTGCCCAGCAAAGAGAATACGAGCATTGACACAAACTTGACCCATGGTATCACATGAGACTCATACTTGAAGAAATTCAGGTGAATAATTTTTTGCGCCAATAGGCTTATGCAAATACCTGTGCACAGCAATAGCAAGGGATACAGCGACATCGCTGAGCATGATCCTCAGTTCAAAAAGGACAAGCACCCTATTTTAAATTGTTCAGCACCAGCATTACCATCGCCATCATCATTTGTTTATCTGTTACTTTATTATATTAATTTCACCTATTTTGTGTCTGAACAGACCCTTACCCCTCACCGCATTTTCAAACAACAGCCAGCGCCTTCTCCCGGGAGGCCTCCCTTTCCTACATTGACGATCATCTAGATTCGTCAGGGTTCTTCAAATCGGTGAAAGGGTAGATGATTATTGTTATTTGATTGTAAAATAGGAGGAATAATTTCCTACACTTTTCCAGGAATACGGGGTATTGAAGCTTTTGTATGAATCATTGGAGTTGTGATAGAAGGGAGAATGTCCACCCTGGAAGAGATAAGTCGAATCGGAGATGGATCTCAAAAGCAAATACTATGTGAAGAGTTTATACGCAGGGCGATAGAAGGGGAGGACCTCTCCATGTGTCGAGAATACGTCGACTATGGTGGGTTTGAAAACTCGTTTGCTTTCGTTGTCGTGTTTGCTTGTGTTTGTTCGGGTGGCTGCATGGATGTTGGTAGGATTAGCAACGATTAAATGCGAACGTTGATTATTTATCTTTTCTTGTTTGGAACTTTCTTTTGAATGGATGGAAGAGTCTGCTGAGTTTGTGTTTGCCCAAGGTGATCAGACACATTCCTGACAAGATTATAGTGATTGCAGTGTTATCTGAGAGCGTCCCTCTCGTGGTCAGCCGGAATCTGGTTTTGAACTTGTCGGAATCTGTTAAATTATTGTCTCGGCAGGCACAGCAAGAGATGTTGCAATTGTACGTGCTTGTTCCATAAAGTTCTGCTTGATGTGCTCAACCGTAGTGCTTTTAAAAAGCTGCCAAATTTGGCAGGACATGAGATTTTGTATGGAAACAAGTTAATGTCCTTTTGCCGGAAGTTGATTATATTTATGATGAATATCTCTGAACATGTATGCAGTGCAATAGAACGTGTTCAGCCTCGAGCTGTCAGCTATGAAGAGCCGCTGGCCACAATGTGTGAGCATCTGGCTGGGATATTCCAAGAGCAGGAAGCCTGGACCCAAGCAGCTAATACGCTCGCGCGAATAGATTTAGAGTCAGGGATGCGTATTGTGGAGAATGATTTTAAATTAGGTAAATACATTAAAATTTCCACGCTGTATCTGGAAGATGGGGATGCAGGTTTGGCAGAATCCTACATCAAGAAGGCGTCCTCTCTCCTGAGCTCTTGCAAGAGCCAGGCTTTAGAACTGCAATATAGAATGGTCTATGCTAGAATATTGGATAGTACAAGGCGTTTTCTTGAAGCTTGTACACGCTATTACGACCTTAGTCAGATAGATGGAACTATTGAAGGGCTTGTGTTGGAGGAGGGGTATCAAGCACATGCTTTGGAAGCCGCAGTGACGTGTGCCATTCTAGCTGCTGCTGGACCACAGCGCTCAAGACTTCTTGCAACGCTATATAAAGATGAAAGGACTACATCTATCCCCCAGTTTACAATACTAAGAAGCGTATACCTGGAGAGGCTTCTCACGTCAGAGGAGGTTAAAGCCTTTTCTAAGAGTCTCCAGCCCCATCATCTTGCAAAGTTGCCAGAGGGGACAACCGTGCTGGAGCGATCAGTGATTGAGCATAATCTAGAAGCGTGCTCAAAAATTTACAGCAGTATAAAGGTAGATTCACTAGCAGAGATCTTGCATATTTCACTGGATAGGGCACAAACCATTGTAGCAGACATGATTGTTGAAGACAGATTGCCAGCAGGTATTGACCAAGTGACTGGCCTCGTCGTATTCACCGAATCTGCATCTCCAATGGATCAATGGAATAATAGCATCGAAGAAATGTGCAAGCTATCTGATGCAATAGGAATAACTGCAAAAAACCATGGAATTCCAATTCCAATGAATGACTGATTTGCAAACCTGTGTATGTCCCACAGAAAACATGTAGATCCAAGTCACAGAATTTATGCTGAACTTTTAATTTTTTATTTACTTAGTAAGTGAAGAATGAAGCATTTAATGTCATTTTATAGCAACAATGTTCCCGTTATTGGTCCGACTCGTTCTGTTCGAACCAGGTCTTGCCAGGAGGAAAGACCACTCAATCGCACCCTGAGGCTTCCAGGTGGTGAATATTGGTGGCTCGATTCTAAGAAGAATGTTGACGTAATTTATGGTAATCATTTTGTCATCGAAAGGCCTCGTTGCGGCGGAGAGGGCCTGGTTCCGTATTCCGTTGGGGGAAAACTACAGATGACCTCCTCGCCTCTGAGCGCTCAGGAACAGAGCGAGGCCTTGTCGGTGTTTGGACATGATTTTTTATCTCTGAAGAATAGTAAGAGCAAAGGTTTGCTGGGGGGGGGGACTGTTTCACGATATTTGTTGCCAGAGAGCTCTAGTGCTTCCTCGAACATTAGCAGCTGCTCTCTCCCAGTCCTGGTCTCGGGAAACAGCCCTGAAATTGCTCCTCCACCAATGTCGCACCCGAGGAGAACTGCACGACTATCTTTCACCTGCAACTTGTGCGGAAAAAGAATGAAGCATGTCCCTGTGAATCCCCATGCGTGGAAAAATGGCTCTGTGTTCTGTACATGTGAGGGTTGCAGAGTTGTACACAAATTGAAGGACAACCTCGAAATTTTCCACGAGATTGGAGATGTTTTTCCACCCAGAAACTTGAGAAACGATTTTTTGGTCAGGGATATTTTATCCAAGATTAAACGAAATGGACAATGAAAAGTTGGAGCCAAGCTCAGTCAATATGTACCAAGATCATGTCTGTCCCTTGTATCATTATGTGCCTGTACAATCCTTGTTGTAACAAATTAAAACATTTTTATTGGTCTTGGGATTCAGAAGTATGAATTAAATTAAAATAACTCCTTTCGAATGAGAACTCTCTCACAACAAGTTATTTTGTCCTTTAAACATTAACAACAGTATTTCATTCACCCTGCATGCATGAATTATAAATTTTCAGATCCAAACAGATATGTGAGGCTTAAACTTTCCACTGATTGATACTCAAATCAGCAAAACCTGTAGCATCACGATTTTCATATTGGCAGCACTACACAACTACCTACAGCAGAATCATGCTCTGTTGTGGTCATAATTTGCACGGCATTTGCCATGCAACACACGGATGTTCCGGTATATTTTCATTTACCAATATAAATACACCGATTAAGCATCCCATCTGCCCCTAAAGTCACCCAGACAACATACATTCATTTGATTTTTTTGCCGCACATTTTGAGTAAAACATCGCCCACTGTACCATAGCCATAAATCCATGGACATTAACATGATTTATATATTGTTTAATTAAAATATAAACATATAAATAACTAAACTAGCATGCCATAAAGACAAAGATTCAAAGCCTCACAATGGAGCCATCAACGTTATAGTACCACTATGACAGCTAACCCAGATCTGGGGCCAAATCCTATTTAACTACTAATATGTACGTACTATTGTATTACCAATGTCCAACCCTGGCCTCGTATTCGGTTCTTATTCATCGATGTATCGGAGTGAATCTCGAGATTCCCTAAAAATCCACATGGATTGGCCGCAGCTGCGGCACTGCAGAGATCTTGAATTAGCATTTATGTTGGTCATTTCACAGGGAGGTATGCAGATTGTTGGGCATAGTGATAAAGAAAAAAAAACTCTCGGTTTGAAGATCAGTCTTTTTGGCTGAAGGGGCCTCTGGAATACTTGAACGAACACTTGTGCTAGTTTACGACGAAACACGACACTATGGGAGCTTCCAGCAGTAAATCTGCGCCTGCAGTTGCAGACAATATTTCTCAGTTGATTGGTACGTTTTTGTCTCACACAAGGTATAGGTAATAGGGATGGGTTTACTGGCTTGTGCCTTGTATCAGCGAGTTAGGAGCGGAATTTTGTTTCGTCCTTCTGGAGGCAAAATGTTTGAACCCCTATGTTGCGGTATTCTATGATACAGGTAATACACCATTATTGAAAATTCGATTGGATGGAGAAAATCGAGGGACCATAATTGCAAAGCTGGAGTCTATGGAGCCTTGTAGCTCGGTGAAGGATCGTATCGGGCTGGCCATGATTGAAGCTGCGGAAAAGGAAGGAAAAATTACTCCTGGAAAGACGACACTGGTTGAACCAACATCTGGAAATACAGGTATTGCGTTGGCATTCATCGCGGCGGCTAAGGGTTACAAATTGATTCTGACCATGCCTGCATCCATGTCTATGGAGAGAAGAATCTTGCTTCGAGCCTTTGGAGCCCAACTTGTGATTACGGATCCTGCCAAAGGAATGAAAGCTGCTATTGATAAAGCGCAGGAAATTGCCGCAAAGATACCAGACTCTTTCATCCTGCAACAGTTTGAAAATCCAGCGAATCCCAAAGTTCACTATGACACTACTGGGCCTGAAATCTGGAACGGTACAGGTGGAAACCTGGACATCTTCATGGGAGGTGTGGGAACTGGAGGAACTGTTTCGGGTACTGGTAAATTCCTGAAGGAGAAAAATGCAGATATTCAAGTGATGGCAGTTGAACCTGAGGAGTCTCCAGTGATAAGTGGAGGGAAGCCTGGTCCTCACAAGATTCAAGGTATTGGTGCTGGCTTCATACCAAAGAACCTTGACACAAAGATTGTGGATGAGGCAATTACTGTCAGCAGCGATGAAGCAATGAAGATGGCGAGGCGCCTTGCATTGGAGGAAGGTGTGTTTGTTGGAATCTCGTCCGGTGCAGTGGTTGCTGCTGCACTCAAGGTGGCCAAAAGGGCCGAGAATAAAGACAAGACTATTGTTGTCATAATTCCTTCCTTTGGTGAAAGATATCTTTCGTCTGCCATGTTTGACGAGATCAGAGAAGAAGTTCAAAACTTGACATTCTGATCAAATGCAAGATGTATGTATTGGAGGATGATTTAAATGTTTGAGGGTAATGCAAGAGCTGATTTTAGAAAATCATAACAACTAAATCCAATCGCAGTCGATGGTACAACTTTCATATAATTTATGGATAGGCCAGAAAAGAGAGCATGGAACCCTTCCTGGCGTGCAATGCTCCATAAGGCTGCTAGAGTAGATCGAGGGAGAATCTCTTCTCGACCTAATCGAATAGCCTTCATACCTTCTACCTGCATCCTTCTACGAACTACATCTAACGGGTACGTCACGGTTTGAGCTATCAGGCCAGCAATGCCCCCGAACACCAGCATATAAGCAACTGGTAGTTTGCTCCTTCCCCCTACTGCAGGGTCCATTTCAATGGGGACGTGCACGTATTTCCAATAATATTGCTTCATATGTTGATAAACGAAAAATTTCAGCCCTGAATATGGTAATATTCCATACAAAGATGGCCCTATACCATGATATAAGCCTCTCAATCCCTCTTTCTCCAATGTACCCCGGAGAATGCTGCGAATTGTCTGCCTATGGGCACCTTGTAGACAGTTTCCTTGCCCAACAATCTTTGAACCATGATCCAATCGATTCTCATATTCTGATATATACGCAAGGCGAGTGCGAACAAGGTCCAATGGATAAGTAATCAGGACTGCTGTAGCTCCTGAAGCTGAGCCAGCGAGCAGGTCAACAACAGGAGACACGTGCACAGGTTTTTCCTTTTGGTATGAAATCTTCACTATGAATCGCCTGAAATTTTCATACAACCCAAAATGAATAGAAGAGTAAGGGACTATTCTCATCACAGAAGCACCATTTCCCCTGAATAAACCCTGAACTCCCTCTGCTCTCCAGATGGACACCATTGTAGTCACCATGCCAGTGTGGTGCAAACGGCCAGTCTGCGTGTATAAGTACCACAATCTGTCTGTAAATCATTTCAAATCTATATATCGCCACTTTCTACCTCTGTTTATCAAAACGCACCTGATACAGAATTTTACAGCGCTCAAGGGGTGCCACACTGGTCTTGGCTATACTGCCAGCCACACCTCCAGCCACAATCTCCTGTATCCAATCAGAAATGAATATGAAACACTCTAACAATGTTTACACTACCCAATATCATTATGAATTGGCCACGAGCCACATCAAAACAAGTACTGATCCATTCTCACCCTAATAATTTGCGGAGACTGGGTAATTTTGAAAACGGACTGTACCCCTTCTTCTTTCTTCATCAATCCATCCAAATGTGTTTACAATAACGGTATGATTACATTATTTTACATGTCATTGTTCTAGAGTTTGACCGTGAAACGCCCAGTCGTTCCCAGACAGCTACTGCCTTCGCTTTGCAGTTGATTCCAAACAACAGTTACAGGCATGAAAATTAGAGCATTCTTGTCATTTATTATCGCCGAAGATTTTGATACTGATTTTGATATTTTTCCAACTCTGCCACGTACTTTAAATCGCTCAAAAAAGTGGTTGAGTTCAGGCTACCCGTACTGCCAAGCAAGACATGGCACCCTGCGACAGCGGCATCAGATGGGTTTGAATTCAGTTCAGCAACAACTTTGGCTTCCTCGTAGGTAGCACCTCCTATGATGAATGCAATGATGAGTTTTGATCCCTGTTCGTGCACATACAGGCCTCAGTCAGTAAACATACTCCGGTACTATCTATTTCAGAGAATCTATTGAGAAGAAGAAAAGACATACCTTTGAAAAAGTTGAAGCATCTGAGCCAATACATGGGTAATCGGTTGCTGGAAGACGCCCTCTGGCCGCTTTTTCAAGAATCGATAGCAATGCTGGTGTATGCTGTGTGTACACATTTTCTACTCCTCTCAAGTGCTGTTTTGCTAGACTCGCAAATCTTGAGGATAGTGTTTTGTCTGAGAATAGGTCCAAAACATGTTGTTGCTGAGACCATTTTTTTCGCAGATATCGTATCGATGATAGTAGAGATGCATTGATGTTGCACTTTTCGAGAGCTCCAAACAAAGAAGATGTTTGTTGAGGTGCTTCGCTTTCGTATCGAAGACAGTAGAGCAGCACTAGTCTGGCTTTATCAGCATTCCTAACCTGAGGATTACGAATGATGCTTGCAACAGAATCATAATGCCCAGAAATGCTGGAGGATTGACAGCAAATATCCTGTTCTATTCCTGAAACAAGCATGAGAGACCTTTCCTCCACTTCATGTGACAATGCACTCATGATTGAGACATGCTTTGAGGTAACGCCCTGTTGCTGCGTCCTCTCTGGCAGGTGCTCGACAAATTGTGCAATGTCGTCAATAGAATCAAAATCTTTTGCATGTCGATGATCACTACTCATTTGATCAACCAGTGTTTTGACGGCCATGCCGACATCTCCGAAATTGGAGTATCTATTTCTCCTAAAAAAGTCATCCTGTGCAGAAGAGAGAACATACTCTGTCTGCTTCTTTGCAGATGAATGCCTTGGTGTGCTAGATTCCAGGGCCACTATGTTGTCTGCCATTCCTAGTAATTCATGTATCATCGCCTGGTAAGTCCATTGGCTCAGGAGAGGCGTCACAGGATCTTCCCTACGATCTAATAGCAGCAAAATTGGATGCTGCTGAGATGACCCATCCCTACTCCCAAAGTCATACAGCTCTCTCTGATCAACATAGGTGAGCTGATGCAGAGACTGAGCCACTCGAAGCGTTAATTCACTCCCCCGCTGATACCTTATTTGAAATCTGTGTCGCAAAGAAAGCATTGCAGATGCAATACCCTCAGTGACGCGATCAATCATCTCAGAAGAGGCCCCAAAGTCTAAAGTTGGAGGAGCCAAAGCGAGATACGCCTTCGGGATCGGAATGCTAAAATAATGACTATCGAGAGGAATATAATCCCCAAAAACCTCCTGAACACTTTGTACCAGATCGCCAAGGTCGCCCTCTGCCAAATCTTGAAGACGAATGTCTGAGACACAGTTGCTAAAGTCTGCACAGCCAGTCAACACAATTCAATGGTAACCACTCGTGAGACACCAATATCTTGCAAGATGCACTTACTTATAAAATAACTCCCAAATCTAGGGCGCTTCAATTCTTGACGTATACTCGCAATATTGCCCTTTGTGGGACGGACAAAGAAGACAGCCTTCATGTGAAGATATTGCTCCCTCCCTGAAGACCCCGCGAACGAAGCGTCCATGTCGTACCCCCCACTTAAGCTACCATAAGATTCAATTTTTTCGGTTAAATACACTCCGAGGTCCAGGATATCCCTCTGACTAAGTACGGTCGCAACGAACCGCACAGTCTCGTCGTCCAGCACCAATACTTTCATTTGCTGTCGAGCTCCCGAGTAGCCGCGCCCATCGTTCTCATACCCTCTTCCATTTGCTTTCAATGGTTGAGGATCCGCTTCACGCAACATACGCAGCACGTATGACCTAAGAATCGCTTGCAAGTCTCGATGCTGAGACATTCTTGCCTGCAAGAAAGAAGCGACGTGATCTGACTATTACGCTGGTCCACCAAATCTCAGAGCATAGTCCATCGATATGTTACAACAGCAAATTGTAAACATCAATGTTACAATCAATTTTTTTAATGCTCCAGTCTGTCTGGTGGTAGACTGAAAAAAGTGCAACAGAGAATGAGCTTCTTGTACTCACTGACTCAGTGACAGGCATTACAGCAAGAGATTCTCACCAAAGATTTCAATGCCTGAAATGGGTGTGTGGCACTGCTAGGGATGCAAATTAGTTTTGAAGTCTCTAGTTTGTAGTCAAGAAAAGTCAGGCCAGGAACAAGTCGGTCGGTCGTCCCATGTTGCTTGGCGGGATGAAGAAAGTGGTTGCACAATACAATAGCGCGTTGCCTTCTCACAAGTCATCGCATGGACTCGCATGTGAACATGAAATTCTTTTATTTAAGCATAGAAACTTGAGGTTTGCGAGAAAACGACCAGGCCTGACAAGGCTGAGGCATGGTTGTATGACTTTGGCAGGGCAGGTACCTGCAACAGACCACAAAACGCTTTACCACACGAGAGATATCCCAATAGAGCGGTTTGGATACTTGTCAGGTTTTGAGAAAAAATACGAAATCGGTGACATTATCGGATCTGGAACCTTTGGAAAGGTAGGTCTGCGTGTAACCCAGCTTCTGGCTTGCTACTTCTCTTCAGGAATGGATGGGGGGGGTCCTTTCGGGGTGCACTGCATGAGACCATGACTAACTATGAAATTAAAATGATGTATTATAGGTATATAAAGCCAAAGAAATTGAAAGTGGCCATGTATACGCTGTGAAACGGATGCCAAAGAGGTTTGGAGTTGGTGGGAAGCTGGACAAGTACTACGTGAGGAGAGTGAGGAATGAAGTGGACATTGGAAGTCACCTCGGGAGGAGCCTGAATATCGCCTATATGTATGAAGCTTTTGAGGATGATTCTCAGGTAGACATTGTCATGGAGTTTTGTTCAGGCGGGACCCTTTGGGATGCCATTTTAGCAGAGCAGCAAGATTACACTGAGGCTGATGCCCGAAGATTAGTCAGGGATATTCTCCGGGTAGTGGCCCAATGCCATTCACAAGGCGTATTAATTAGAGATATCAAACCCGAAAATTTCCTGTTTTCAACCAGGGATCATAAAACTGCTCCTTTGAAGGCAATTGATTTTGGGGTTTCTGTCTTCTGTGAGCCAGACCAAAGGGTTGACGTCAGAGCAGGCACTCCCATGTATGTTGCGCCAGAAGTTCTTCGGTGCAACTACGGTTTAGAAGCAGATATTTGGAGCGCTGGGCTTATAGCCTACCAACTTTTGATCGGGAAACTCCCATTTTCAGGTGAGGAAGGGAGTGAAATTGCTGAGGAATATATGAAGGGCTCCAATTGCGCAAATAAAGACATTTTTAGAGCCATTCTGTACTCAGAATTGGATTTCTCGGAGGATAGATGGTCCAATGTTTCAGCAAAGGCAAAAGACCTGGTCCAATCGATGCTACAAAGGGAGCCTGAAAAGAGGCCTAGTGCAGCTTTTGCCCTGCAGCATGAATGGATTCGACAGACAGGTGAGTTCAAGGAAGAGAACCCTATTCTATTGGATACTGTTGTTCAGAGACTCCAACGGTATGGCACGTATGGCCGTTTGAAACAGGCAGCCCTCCGCAAGATGGCCCATGTGGCTACCCAAGAGTCTGGCCTCTCGGATGCTCTGGCCAAGGGCATGGAGGATCTGGGCATTCAGGTATCCTCGGACGGTAGAATCACGGATCAAGCTCTTCGAGCAGTACTTCAAGGAGGCAAGTTCAATTTGTCACCAGAGGAGACGGAACAACTGTTGTCACAAGTTTCATTTGATGAGGATAATGCTGTAAGTGCTGCTGAATGGGTGGCAGCCATGACTGAATGGAAAGCTGTGCGTGACAGTGCTGAATGGGACAATCTGGTCACAGAAGTATTCGAAGCAGCGGACATAGACCATGATGACGCACTGGGAATTCAAGACTTGGAAGCCCTGTTATGTGGAGATGAAGGATGTGATGTGGAGGGAGAAGTAGATTCAGCATTAAGAGAAGCAGACAAAAATGGGGACGGGTCAGTGAGTTTGACAGAATTTAAATCGCTCCTTACTAGCCATGAGAGTGAATTAGATTACTTTGATTCTAGAATGAGTAGTACAGATGAAGACTAATTATTTATTCAAATTAATTTGTTGTCTTGTACACAGCTGATGCAGCTGCACCACCTGCAAATAACATGAAAGAGATTGTCAAATCTTACACAAAACTACATGGACATAATTTTATACGATGTGAGCATCTTGGAATGCGATCTTGCATCTTATTGACGTCAGTACCTCCTAAAAGAAGGCCCACCCCTTTGGCCAAGCTCCCAGTTCCTCCAGCTGTTTTCATAAACATTGCTGCTTTGCTTCCGATAGCGAGCGCCCCCACCGCTATTGCCCTAAATTCAAGAAATAAAATAGATATTACTAATCTAAGATGCTCCATGTATCCATCCAATCCCATAAAGCATATGCCCAACCACACACCTGAAAATAACTCCTCGATTGTACACTCGTGGTTTTGGGTCAGCCATACTATGGCTAGACTAAACTGTACGATATAGCGCTAGATTAAATTCGTTTTTCTATGTATAATCTTATATTTTAAATACATAAAGTGCAGCATTGCTCTCACTGTTCTGTATTTGTACAAAATTCCAGTGGTACTAGTAAACCAGTTTTCAAACCGGAGATCATCGCCAACTCAATTCGACAGTTAATGGACATAATTCATCCCATTTCTTTAGTATCAAATCATATTAAAAACTTATGGTTCTGTTTTTAGAATCTGGTTATTAAAGGTACAATATGGGACGTAAAAAAAGTAAAAATGTTGCGGGCTTTGGATCTGAAGGACTGTCCTATCACGAACGGCGAGCTTTAGGATACGGAACAGCCAAGGAGAGATTGGGCAAGGTTAGTGCATTGTTTTATCTATTATGATATTTTCATCGATTGTAATGTTGAATGAAATGATTCCGATGGGTTTGGTGCTCGACTCTGTTTTGAAACACTCGAAACAAATGCATGGTGATTCACTGTCAAAAACAAGCACTCCTCGTGAATTGATATTTCACTTGTATGCTATAGGACTCTGTTGGTAACTATTACGATTGTCGATTGACTCTATCCCCTGCGGTGGATCCCGTGTGCTGTCCGTATGGCTTCGTTTTTAGCAGAGAGGCCATCCTAGAAAATCTGCTTGCTCAAAAGAAAGCAAACAAGAGAAAGAGGGCTGCATGGGAAGCGCAGCAGCTCCGAGAAAAACAGAAAGAGATTGAGATTGATGTAATAGATAGAGAGGTC
Source organism: Picochlorum sp. 'soloecismus' (assembly GCA_002818215.1). Lineage (NCBI taxonomy): Eukaryota > Viridiplantae > Chlorophyta > Trebouxiophyceae > Picochlorum > Picochlorum sp. 'soloecismus'. Next base: position 51,079 of record PJAJ01000019.1, on the reverse strand, counting down.
GCAGTCATGGCTTTTGATCGCCGAAACCATGGTGGAGCCAGTGATGCAACTGTGAGCCACATCAAACAAGCTATAGGGTCTGAAGCCAAGGCACTTCTCAATGACAAACAGACTGCATCGAACGTAGTGACGATAAAAGAAAATGAAAATAGGATGAAATCAATGAGAGCCTTCTGGGTCCCAAGTCAAGCTCCTGAAAGTAAGCAAGTGTTAGAGAAGCCCGACATGACAACCAGATGCCCATCCAGTGGTAAGCCTCTCAGAATGAAGGATCTTATTCCCATTAAATTAAAAAATGCCCCAGGAGGGGATAGAAACGAATATGTTGATCCTATATCTGGGGATAGTTTTACCAATGCGTCGCGACTTGTTGTGCTCAAGCCTACTGGGGACGTTGTTTTGAAGGATACCTGGGAACATGCCATCAAGGAAGAGGGGCACTATGAAGGGACACGAATTACGGACGAGGATATTCTTGAACTTCAAGGAGGGGGTACTGGATTCGCAGATCATGATAAAGATCATATTTATAGTGCAAAGCATTTCATCTTGGGGACAGCGAGTGCACGTGGACAGTCGGCAGGTGGTGCCAGCTGCTTTGGATTGAAATTCAATAATTAAATACTATATATTGTATATATGTATATATATTTCACTGTCAATAATGTGACTAGATTCATCGTCTGCTTTCTCCAATTTGAAATTTTGTATGCCCTCAAGAGTTAAGGAGATGGATTTGAATCTAGATTCAAGAACTTGGATGACCATCTCATAAAGAGGGGGTCGAATCACCAGCGTGGATTTGGCGGCGTGCACTTGGCTGCAGATGCTGAGCCGCTTGTCAACCTCTTTGGACCGAAGGACTCTAGCAAGTTTTGGACACGTGGTAAAATCTGGAGAGCCGTTGGCTATCCCCGACCGTACGTCTGACTTCCCGCGGGTTCCGTTCTGTAGGCGGAGATGAAGATATACGTGAATCAAACAGCATTCCTGCAATTCTTTTCGAACTAAAATTCAAGTATAAGGCTTTCAATCGCTGGTAAGTGATTTGGGCTGGTCTATTTTTGCCATTTCGTTGTGCGGCCTGGACAGTGTTGTTCGTGCGTCTGACGCAACACGCTGCTCTGCACTACTGTTTCTTCCTGCTCGATTGACCGTCGATGTAATTTTTAGAAACTTAAACTAGAGAAATTACATGTATGGTAACATCCGATTGCTGGTTTCCAGATGCAGGAAAGTGCAGCTGTGAGGAAATTCCGAACTGGTCACGAGAAGATAAAGAAGTAATTGCTGACATTCAGGAGTCGTATCTCAGGCTGGAAAGTTTTATCCGCATATTTTAAGATCGTTTTAAGCTACAAGAGACGATCTTTACCTTCTTGCTCAAGTGGGTGGCTGAACGTTCCTTAGGACAAGACCCTGGCCCTTGTTTCAACGTTGTTCATATTTCAAGATGGGTTCAACACGTGGATTTTCAGGTGCATTGATATTATTCAGCATTCTGAGTTTCGCTTCTGCGATGCCAAGCTGGTATACCTGTGATGCCACAAACTGCGCTGCTCCAGGCTGCATGTGTGCATCTAATTCAGCGCCAGGTGGTCTGAAGCCAGAGGATACTCCTCAATTTATCCTCTTAACCCATGATGACGCGGTGAATGCTTTTTCCAACAAAGTTGTTACCAATGTGATCAACCGATTCACCAATCCAAATGGGTGCAACGTGCCCGCAACGTGGTTTGCGTTGCAAGCAGGGTCTGAGTGCAGCATTGTGAAATCTCTGTGGGAGAGAAATAGTGAGATTGCACTACACACGGTGAATCATAAAGCCCTGGTGCCGAATTTCTTGGGAGGAGAGCAATCTCTGAAAGATGAGATGTTTGGTGTTCGAGACTGGCTTGTTAACTCTTGTGGCATTCCTAAGAAAGATGTTGTGGGATTTAGGTCGCCGTATTTGGTCCACAATCCAGAGACAAGAAGTGCCCTCTCAAGCGAGGGCATGCTGTATGACTCATCCATGATCCAAAATTTCTCCCCTTATAGTGAGACTGAGACCAAACCCGGAGAGCGATTGTGGCCCTTCACCATGGATGCAGGAATCCCAATTGACTGCAACTGGAATTACCCAAATGGGAGGTGCAACGGAACGGAGGAGAAGTATAAGGGACTCTGGGAAGTGCCATTATGGGAACTTCAGAATGCTGCTGGAGATCATCTCTTTTCAATGGATCCAGAAGGAGATGTCTTTGGTATATACAAGGAAAATTTTGACATGAACTACAAAAACAATAGAGCTCCTTTTGGTATCTTCTTGCACTCCCCCTGGTTTTCTGACAGGAACACAGATGCCCTCATCAATTTTATGAATTATGCCATGAAGTTGCCAGATGTTTGGGCCATCACAACGCGCCAACTTATTGAATGGATGAAAAATCCTGTACCAGCATCCCAAATGGGAGAATGGCTGAAATGCAACCCAGTAGACTTGAGCATGCCTCTGGGTGATGTCAGATGCCAACAGTACACCGTGCAACCTTTGGACACCTCCTACTCAATCGCGACAATGTTCGCTGTGATGACAGAAGAATTTCTTGAGGTGAATCCTGAACTTGGGGATGGCGCCTCTATGACTGCCGGAGAGAAAGTTCGAATTCCCCCTTGGGATGATGGCTGCATCGGAGATGCAATAAATGAGGTCACTGGACCCGGACAAGTTATTGTCGACCCCGAAGATCTTGAAATCTCTCTGCCTGGTGATGTTCGATGCCTTATTCATAGCATTATTGCCGGAGAAACATGGGACTCGATTGCCAAAGACTATGATGTGGATGTAAATGACTTGAAGGCAGCCAATCCAGACTTGCCAGGAGGCTCTGAGCCATTAGAAGGGAATGCTCTCAGAATCCCTCCATACGACCAAGGTTCTTGTCCTGGTTTTCTCAATGATCCAAGACCATCTATCACCGGCCCATCTACTGATGTTGAAGATCTTGAGGCTCCAAATAACGGTTTCCGCATTAACATGAAGTTGCAAGGAAGGACAAAGATTGAATTTCAGAGCGATCTTGCAGAGCCATTCAAATCAACAGTGGCCAGGGCGTTGGGCATTTTTTCAGATGAAATTAGGATAGCGAATGTTACTGCTCTAAATTCAGTTGCTGGACTGCGGAAGCTGCTGCAAGAGGTACCTATTGTGGAGATAGAGATGACAATACCAAATCCAACCCCACTGACTGTTTTCAACAATTACACAATGGATTTATCCCTGGATTCGCGATTTAATCAAAATGAATTGAAGGCATTTGGACTAAATTTGGTTCAGAAGCCCTTAATTCGTATTATCAAGGATGGTGTCACCATGGAGGTTGCGACATCAGATACTGAAATGTCTCCAGGAAATGAAACAGTCAACCCAGAGGTAGAAGGCACTCCAGCTACAACGGATAGTAATAATGGAGACTCTGGAACAAACTCGGGTGGAGATAGCCTCTCGACGGGTGCAATAATCGGTATAGCTGTGGGTTGTGCAGCAGGACTGGCATTGATTTCAATAGTCCTGATAGTCGTAGCAAGAAGGAAACGGAATAAATCAGATGACATGACGTCTGACTCACCAAAGGGATCTGATCAGAGTATTTCCTTGAAAGCTGCCCATGAGCAAGGGAACTCAGGTGATGAAGATGACAAGGATTTATCAGACAGTTGAAGATGTTGTTATGTTGGTCTTGTTTTACTACAGTTTGTACAGTTCATTTCATCGATTACATCCTATTGTTTAAGTATCTGTAGTACAAACTCATGCACGCTCAGTGTCCACTGGCCCACTGTCGGCCAAGCCACCTCCAATATTATAGTGTTTTCCCAATCCCGTCGCCCCTACGACTTCTTTTTCTTTCTCGCCTCTCGCCAGTCTGCAAGTAGATCACCCAAGACACGTGAACGTTGGACTGGATAACATATGAATGACCCAACACACAGATACATAGTCGAGTAGATACTCAATTATAATTAAATGTCTTTAAAGCATACGATATGCGTACCTATGGCGATGGGCATCTTCTGCGGACTCTAGAAGCCCTTCGGTGTGCTCTTCCGAAACACCACCATGAATTTCTTCCTTACCGAGGCCATAACTAGCTGCCCGCCAACCGTCTTGATCATTCATCTTCATCAATATCTTTTCCGTTAATTCCTTTAATAAATGACACATTGACCTGGGCTCAGAGGTCTTTATTCGTTTCCGGAGAGAATCGCGTTTATTAGCATGGCATGCTGACGTGTCATCGGTGATAGCACCTACTGATCAGCAGGACCGTGACCCCGGCCTTATTCTGGGTAGAAGGCCTTATAAATAACCCTTAGGACGCCATGTATTCAATTTGAGCGTTATATGTATCAAGTATTGCATTATATAGATCATTATATATATATATATATATATGTACGGTGAATTATCTTTTATTATTTGGCATATCAAGGCAAAAATACAGCCTGCACAAGTCTACTAAACTCAAGTCTAACACCTCAACGCATGGGTAAACCGTTGTCACGTATCCATATTGTGGATATAATGCTTGGAAAATAGCCTACGAAGTACTCCACTGCCATTTGAAATCTTTCTAGATAATGAATTGCTCCGCGAGGGGGTGGGCTTCTGGCGAAGCTCCCGTTCTCCTGCTGAAATTGCCGCGCAGTGCACGGCAGCATCAAACGATTCCCATCCCTCTAATGTGACTTCCTGCCCTGCATCTACAATATCCAGAGAGTCAAGATAGATCATCTTGTCCTTCCATCATCATTAAATCAATGCACCTCTGAAAATTGAGGCCCGCTATGGAAGCGAGTGCATATAATCACACAAACATGCATTCGTGCACATGGGAAAATTGATCAAGTAATCTAACAAGCAAGATGAACACTGACCTGATCCGGGAACACGGCAACCAAACGTCAACTGGATTGCATCTGTCTCTTCCAATCCAAATATGCGCCTAATATCAGCCTGAAATTTGACCTGCCCTTTGTCCCCTGGCTCCACAGCCACCTGGTGCGTGATGCCATCATGCACAACAGTCATTATTGGAGTCGCTTTGGGCAGGCCGTGATGTGTTTGTTTCCAATCAGGGAGATCTTCCTGGCAGAATCTGCATTTCCTTTCTTCTGCTTTCCCTGCTTGCTGGAGTTGCCACCGAGCCAAGCAGGCGCGGTGGGCTTTCATGCTCTTGCATCGACAAGGAGATTCGAGCTGGGCTCCTGGCTTTGGGCCATCATGGCAAATCCAGCAAATCTCTTCTTCTATCCGACCATCGACTGAGCATAGAGCATCGATATCGACCCCAGCACATCTTTCCTTCCGTCGCCCCTCCTTCCATCCCACATCGCTGCACCAAGCACCGTCCTCAAAGGACCCACCAGTGCCACCACACCAAGGTCTAGTGTAACAAAAATGAAATGAAGGCGTGTCTCTCGTCCTCCTACTATGGCCTGCTAAAGACTCGCAATTTATCTCTGTTGCACCGTCTGAATCTCCAATTATTACATTCTTCCCTCGAGAGTGGCACATTCTGCCCAAACTTGGAGTTAGTCGTGGGATCGAACAAATTCGATCGTCACCACGATTTCTTTCAGAAGCACCCCTGATTCTCGCGAGCCCTCCGAGCTACTAAATCAAATATACCGTTTTAATATGCAAGCAATTTAAATTCATCAACTTTATTCATTATAAGCGACGCTCGGTAATTGATTTCGGTTTAAGTTCACAAGTCCCGCTGAGCCTTCCCACGTGCGTCCCAGGACCCCGATCGATCGCGGAACTCCTGCTCGAGCAGGTTCCATGGCCATGGGAGGCCCGAGTCCTGGCGGTTCGATCCAACAACCATGGACCAATGCGCCGATTCAAAGAAAAAACAGGCCCCATCAAAGCCGAGACCTTTGTATCCGCGATCACTCGAGAAGCAAAGTAGGTTATCCCATTTCCACAACGTACAGGACCATCCTGATTTTGCTTGATGTCTAATCTTGAGATCAGCTTCCCGATATCGGGATTCTAGCATGCAGCAGATCTTAGATCTTAGATCTCGCATCTTTATCGTGGTCCTGCGGCCCGTCCTTTGATAGCCTCCCCACGCGACCTCATAGAATTGATACACGCAACCATACACAGAAAATATACAATAAACATGCAACATCTAGGGATCGGAAAGTACGAATTCCCATGGAAAGCCCCCACCCACCCACCCACCCACCCACAATATCTTGCACAGACCCAGGACAAGCAACAAATACACACAAGGTACACACAAACATGCAGAATCTATGGGCTGAACTCCGCAAATTGGCTGGGCGAGACATGGTGGATTCAACGTGAATCGCCAAGTACGATTTACGATGCTATCAAAAGACACCGGTGGAGATATTAAGCCCTTGATCGATTTTATCGTGCCTATAAGAAGAATATTGCATTGTTTTGAGCATAATATAGAGGAAATAATATCGACATTGCCAATCTAGTGCAGCAAAAATGCTGAATGGGCAATACAAATGAATTGTACTGCATCTCAGTAACCTCACCAGATCTGCAATCGAGTCCCAATCAATGACCCCCTTCAGGCTCCACTCACAACCGGTCGACAATGGCCGATGAATCTGGCAGAATCAGGTAGCGCCCATCAAAGGCTGTGGTTGATGGGGGCACCTCTAGTGTAACAAATATGAAATGAATAAGGTAACGTAATGAACTCAAGTTGTTATGTGACGCTGTTGAGCTAGAGCTCGAGCTTTCTCATCGGAGCGTGGGCATAACTGGAAATGCGCAAACGTGTCTCGAATTTTATTCTAAAATTAGTTCTATGTGTCTATTTTGATTTCAATTCGCGTTTCACACTTTGGTCGTGAAGGCAGTTCCAACTGTTTTGGCTGCTCCACGCGATTCTTGCTGTCAGCAGTGGTTTTGCAGAGGTCTGGATTCCGACCACGAAGCATTGTACTGAGCATCAATATCGGATTTACAAGTTTACAGTGTAAATGGTGGAGGATATGGGACAGGAAATTGTTGAGTATAAAGAAAAAGTGACTATTCCTAGCGTCACGCAAGCGGTCGGACAAGTTCGTGTAGAAACTGGACCACTGTACAAGAGAGGACGGGGTCGTTCATTCTTCAAGAATGGGCCCAGAAAAGGGCATTCCTGCCAAGGTATGTTGTACTTTTATTCCGAGTCGGCCATGCCTTCAAATGTATTGACTGCGTAATTTTACCCTTTAAAGGGCAACAATGAAATAACGCCACGCTTTATGATGCAGTCCCTGGGTGCTCTCAACCAATACACAGTCTTAGGGAATATTACAAACGATACAAGATCTGTGCGCACCATATGGAGCTTTCCTGTCTGAAAGTTGATGGACAGTATATACGCTTCTGTCAGCAATGTGGGCGGTTTCAGCTTTTGTCAGAGTTTGATGGAGAGAAGCGTTCCTGCCGCAGCAAATTGGCAAAGCATAATTTGCGTCGCCGCCAGGGTGAAGCAGGGTCTTTGAGCTGCGAAAGAGAGGAATCACTTGGTCAGTCTGAATCGAAGAGGCCTAGATCTGAGAAATTGGTTTCAGGTATCCGCCAAACTAGGAAAGTTGTCGAGGAACAGAATGGGTTTCATAGTGAAACTCAAAAGTTGCCAGAGTTATCAGCAAACATGGACAAAGGACATGATGTATCCAATTCCTTGAGAATGAATATTTCTGAACCAGAAAAAGGTGTGCGATGTGAAAAAGCCCTTGTATATTTTTATAGCATTACAACATGGAATGTACTTTGCTGTCTTTGGAATATTTTTCTCAGCATCATCCTGTTTTCTTCGCTTTAGACTCTTTGGTGGGTATCAATAAAAGTATGATGTCGAGACAGGAGCAAGAGTATAATAACATCAGTGGATCTCTGCAAGGAACATTGTTGAAGGCTCAGAATACCAGGCCCTCCATTCAATCAGCTAGAAGTGCATTTCATGCTCCTTTGCAAACAAGGGTCCCCAGTGCCAAAATCCCAAAAACAGCCATGTTTTCTGTTGCTCAGTCGTATTCAGAACCTAGTAGGAACAATAACTTGTATCCAAACCTATCAAATACTGCATCAGAGGGTGTGGGATTTCCAGACTACAGGCTGTTGGAGTTAATACTTCGTGCAAGGAGGCTATATTCAGCCACTGGCTGAATACAGATTTAAATCAAGCGTGGATGATTAAAAAAAGATATTCATACACAGATATCTATTTCTGTGTACCTTGCAAGTTCATCTTCATCATATGATGACGTGCATGTATGGCGAGCCAGGGATGAGCTTTAAAGACCCAATACAGTGGTAAGCTTTTATAGGATGCCCGTTGATTTACTGTCAAAAAAACCAAATATGATTACACTATACATATTTACATTAAACTTATAAATCATGTTCTGTTTGAGCCATTAAAGAACAAGTGCATACTTGCCAAACGATTATTCTATCTTGAAATGTGAAAGAGTGTTGCGTTTCAAGTTTGACGGTTCTGCTTCGGATTTAGCGCATTCACATAGTAAATCTTTGGTTTTTTTTAAATTAACGGTATTATCTATTTGGGCCAACTGTCGATGGAGACGAAAAGAAACCAAAAAGTCAAAAAAAGGAACGCAACAAGGCAGTTGAGCTCAGACACCAAGAGCACGAGGAGACAAAAAGATGAAAAGATTGATAAAAGGTGTATAATTATTGAGAATTTTAATAAGTTTATTGATTTGCATGATGCATTGGGAACAAACTTTGACAAGTTGCAACAGCCAAAACAGCAGTTAACCAACATCAGCCTAGAGTATCTAACATCTCCTATCAAGGACTCCTGTCGCCAGAACTCGACGCTTGATTGGATGATGCAGCTAGTAGAGACGAATATGCGGGCCTATTACGAAGCTTGCCCTGGATGGGGCTGGGATAGCAAGGCAAAACGATCAGAATTAGAGGATGGACTCGCCAGGTTCATCATTGCATACTGCCCTAGCCTTGGTACCGATAGTCCAGTGATACTTGAGAGGAAAGGCGATTCTACTGACGGAAATGGTCTCAATACACTGGGTGAAAAGAGCAACAAGGATACAGACTCTCAACCTGAAGGTTTTGCTCATATCAGGTATGAGATTGAGGAGGACATGCCAATAATTTACATCTATGAAATTCAAATAGCTGAAAGAGCCCAAGGAAGAGGCCTAGGGAAATATATTATGCGCACTATAGAGGACATAGCGAAAACAAATGGCATTAGCGCCATCATGCTTACAGTCTTTAGCAGAAATAAGCCCGCAAGGAAGTTGTATGAATCAATAGGCTATTCTAAACATAAGTCGAGCCCTGACCCAGAGACAGGCTATATTATCCTATCAAAACCGATCACCCGTTAGTCTACAACGGGAACTTGCACGGCTACGATCATAGCGCTGTGAGCTAACTCACGAGCCGAGAACATGTTTTCCTGACAGAAGAGGAGGACATTGTCTCGACTCGAGGCTCTTTGCCTCAGGCTATTACCCTTTCTACTTTCTTCTATTGTGCATGAATGATCAATCTTCGCTCCTGATATGAATGTTATTATTTTCTAGTATTTCCATGATATGTGGTGGTAGGGACGACTGAACCGACAAGGCATAGCAACCTGGGACGTGTTTACGGTGGTGTAACCATTTCGAAGACCAACTTCCTTCTGGATCCATAATAGCAACCATACCCTGCAGAAAAAGATATAAAAGCATTCTAATTTAGTCTAGTAAAATCAAGGATGCGCCCATACCTCGCTTCCACAAGCTCAAATGCAAATACAACTCTCAAACGCACATGAAACTCCGTGGTCGTACTATCCTCTATCCGCTCTCGATCTCCCTCCATTTGTAGAAATGGACAGTTCTCGCAGCCTTGCTCAAAGAACTGTTCCAATGTCTTCACTAGTCTACATGGAACGCAGCACCGCAGATTCCTATTCAGTGCGTCTGGCACTGGAGCAACGGTACCTTCAGTGGCAGACATTCTTTCTCCTCTTACAGAGAGACTCGAAGTGAATTAAATTAATAGTTTTGGATATTGAACTGACAGCTGTAAGTTTTGTTTCATATTCGTGATACATCATCATACCCTATCAAGGAAGCCTTGGCCGGCCAATTCCGTCCATTGATGGATCCTAGGAGCTCGAGCTATAGCTCCTCGAGGCCTCCGGAGGCATGGCAGAACCATGCATCCGACATATGACTGAAACTGAGCCTATTGGTCGACAGAGAAGTTAGGAGTGGGTAGCGGATGTGTACCGGCTAAAATGGAGGCTATTAATTGATCGGATTTCGAAAAGGTCTGCGCATTGGAGACAAAGGCATCCTCCTGCTGGTTAGCCAGTGCTTGCAAGTTCTTAAGGCTTGTGTCACTATGTTGAGCAGATAAAACGCCATCCAGCGGATCTAGATCTTTTCTAAGAGCATTTATACTTAATTTTGCTTTATAACTACATCTCTTCTGCATACGAAAGGATATAAACATTAGTGAATCCCTTTCACTAGGACAGGAGCTTTATTCAAACAACACAACCATGAAAGCCATGTGAAAATTTGTCTCTTGAGCAAGCAACGCACCAATCTGTTCTCAAAAACATCGTATAGAGTAGGAGACTGATAAACGGTGCCATCCAAAATGTAGAATCCTGCTATTGGTCTCGTCCCAACAGGAGTTTTCTTCTCCTCACGAATAACAAAGAGATGAGGAGGTTGTGCATCTTGTAGCACAAACTCAGTACCATTTTCTGAACGCCTGCAAGGTTCCCAGTAACGGCTCATAAAGATCATACATTTAAACAATAAAGAAACACGCGTAACATTTTCAATCGTGATTATTGATACTCGTTTGCACGTACAATGCACGTTGTTGACCAGTCCCATCAAGCTTTAACTTCCCGGGCTCTCCTGCGAAAGGAGAGCCGGCAAAGTATTGCAAAGCATTGATTGTTGAAACCATTCCAAATTGTGCCAGCCAACCATCGTCTCTCCACGAGATGTGTCGCAATTCGTGCGACATGTGTGAAGGGTCAAAAGATATATCAGGTTTCTCTACGCCCCAAAAGACAATACTATTGACATATTAGCTAGTGCCGTATAATGAATGGATAAGATATATATATAATATATTCTATCAAATAGTCACAATTACATTTGGCTTGTGTTGGACAAATTTTAAAACTTTCAAACTGCAAACTTATTATGTTCGTTGATAATTTCTACAACAACTGGGTCACTCCAATTGCCTTCTTGGCCAATATCACCAGGATATGAAGCCAGGACATTCCAAGATCCTGTAGCCCATATGTACGCAACCTCGACACCATGATATTGACAGCCATCTCTCTTGAAATATGTTGAAGTCATGTTGTAGTAGCGTCTCCTGTAGTCTCGCACGGCATTTGGTTCATTTAAGTTGCACATATCAAAAGGGTCTTTTTCGCAGGAATAAGATCCAGCAATACCAAAAAATGGCGTGTAAGCAGCTTCGTCGCCCGTCCTTGCCGGTACGTCGCCATTTTGGGATGTACCACCACCCACACCATATTCAGAGTAATGGATCTTGGTGTCCAAGTCTTCTGTCAGCTCGTTCAGAGACATGTTATAAAACGATAACTCTTGATCCATTCGGACAAGAAGACCCTCAAAATCACATAGACTGAAATTTGCAGATGGCATTGGTATGTAAGCTGAGATACCAATGTAATCAGCTGCCCTGTAGGCATCCTTCACAGCACTCAAATTAGGATATTTTGATTCGTCAAAATTTTGCTCCAAGGCGTCCAGATACTCGTATGCGTCCACAATACCGACAAACTCGCACCCACATGCCTTCAAATTATTGGTACCGAGACCAATCTTAACCGACGGCGACCCAGGTCGCTGACCATCAATCCGGTCCCTCAAATCTAAAATTACTTTGATCCATTCTTCTGGATAGAAATATACTGTGGCTCCCATCTCTCCCTGAAGCGTAAGAGCTAGCTCAGTATCTGGGCCTGCCGCTTGAATCATGACATCAGCGATGGGATTTAAAACTGCAGTAACATATGAATGTTTGCCATGGGTTTCTAGCGGATTGAAGTCGAGTGTGTTCCTCCAGCCACCTAATTCCCTTGCATCATCCACACGGGCATTCACCTCAATGTCAAAACCCAAGTCGACAGCAGTCTGCAATAAAAAAACAGAATGAAACAACAAATGTAGACGATTGGACCATTTATTACTCGCCAACTTTTCCGTACATCACAGTAGTCTGTAAGTTGGGAATGCTGATACTCACCTTGAGACACTCATAAAAATTCGTTTGAAATTCCTGCATCTCAGCGTCTGATACTTCTTCACAAGTCCCTTTCTCTTTGAGATAGCACCAGTGCTGTATCTCCGTAGAATTAAATCTCGAGTAGCAATAGTATGAGCTTAAATCAGCATTCTGGCAAGATGGGTCAAACCCATCTGGAAAAGGCTCCTTAGGGCCTTGATCTAACCAGTAAAACGTGGGAACAAACTGCGCTTTTCTTATATTGCTCTTTTGTAAATTATATAGCGATTCTATGCACCTGCTTTGCTTGCCGGGGCCGTCAACGTTAGGCAACCAGTCCCATGGTCCACCTAAGAAAACGGACCCACCAAAGTGGGCAACATTGGTGCCATCTTCGACTGAAGATATACCAAAAATACTTCTCCCGCTACTTTGAGCGAAGTAAAAGGCAAAAAGAAGCAGTACTACTGCTCCGCTTAGCAGGTACATGGCAAGCCTGATCGAGAAGGAGCGGCGAGGAACTTCAAGTGTCTCTACTTCAAGAGCAGGCAAAGGTTTGTACCTCTTCGTTGCCGCCAGTTTTAACCTCTTTTTAGGGCAAATGTGACGAAAAATTAAAGTTGAGATGTCTTCTGAGCATTTTTTATTCATAGCTGACGCCGCGTTTCATCCTGGTTGTACCATCCAAGAAAAAAATGCAAATTCAAAAGATACACCTCAGATACAAACTGATCCCATATCTTTGAGCAGTAGAAATCTTTAGCGTAACGGACTGTGCATCGCAGTTGTCTTCTGTACAGCTAAATGTTTTCAAATCAACTCATGTCAACGGCTGAAATTTACTTCTCTGTCTGAAATCCTGCTGAATGGGACTGCAAAACAGTTGCAAAATGGCTCAGCAAGCCGATTGGACCTGCCATAAAGCATAATACTATAGAGTACCAAGACACAACTCCACGTTTTAGAGAATCAAGATATACCCATCTGCAGCCTCCAAACATAGCATAGTCATTATCACAATTATTTTTGTTATCTCTCAGTTTGAGGATAAACAGAGACCAGCAGCAGAGGGTTTGAACGTTTTGGTTAACGTTAACTAAGCCCAACAATACCCTACCTGGCTTGAAAGAGATCCAGTACAAGCAAATGAACCCATACGATTGCAGTCATCTCATGAGTTTTGAAGATCGTGGCCAATGCACCCATGCACAAGCCACCAGCGGCAGAGAAGGCTGAGTTCATTGCAGCCTCGAACACCGGCATCACAAGCTTCCTTGCGTCATACAGCAGGAGCAACGTCCCATATAACACAGCTGCGAGAGTAAAGAAAACTCCAGAAGACTTAACAATTGACTTAGTCATCCTGCTTTGCGGCCCAAAGATCATCAAGCCATAAAAAGGCATTACCGCAACGGTTGCCACATCAAATACCAAGTCTGGACTATGAACTACTCTTGATATCACAGTGTCTCGCGCGCGATCATTAGTGCGCTTAAATACACCGATGCCATTTTTATTCATTACATGGTGGATGCAAGTCACGCCGCGATGAATCCGCTTTGGTAAATGTCCAGGTCTGCCGCTGAGTTGGTTCGAATTCAGCTTTTCAGTTTTGGGACAGCCAACACTTCTGGATGAAGCCCCGCAACAACGAATATTGCGATAATCGATACCACATTTTGTAACCATTTTATCAACGTCCACCCTAATTTTTTTTTCAATACTACAGTATAATACAAGTATAAAACTGATGTCAATCGTCATTTTGGAGCATTAATGCCCAATATTGGAAGGAGCGTGCCCAAGGCTCGCAACGGAGCAATACCGGTCGCGGCCGGTCAATAACTCTGCTAGACCGGACGATCACAGGCGCTGCAAGACTGGCTTCGGTGGACACTCCACGATCAGTATGTAATGCCCCAGAGCAAAACATCCTGCCCTGTAGCTTTGTAGATAAGAAATAAAATAATCAGGATGGGTACGTGTTAATGTTGAACCTGACTAACTGCAGTTTCAACAGCTGTCGCAGACGTGACACCTCGAGTCGGCGCAGATTTTCGCATTATGTCAGCGTCGCCCAGCAATTGGCAATTCATATTTGACTAAATGGTATTGTGTATTGTATTGCAGTGAAAGTTAAGGCGCACGAGTTAAGGCCGAAGAGCAAGGAAGAGCTGCTCAACCAGGTATGCACTTTAATCGCCGTGCTTGACGGCCACGGCTGCTTCCCGTGTTCTGGCGCACTTTGGTGTCATAGTTGGTAGTAGTTACTCTTAATTTCAATAATTATGAATATTCTTGTTCCATCTGCAGCTCAAAGACTTGAAGCAAGAGTTGGCAGCCCTTAGAGTAGCCAAGGTGACTGGTGGCGCAGCAAATAAGCTGTCAAAGATGTACGTCAGATTTGTACCCCTCTGTACTTGTACATAAATCGATACAGATACGATGATTGAACAATAGCATTTCGACTACTCATTAAAGCATTTTCGGCAACGGCTTCCTTCTAGAGGTTGCACTGCCAAAGAGTGTAGCAGTTGCAAAACATCCGTATCATTGTTGATCTGATCAAGCGTATATTGTTCTCAATATTATTTGACATATTTTTATCATCAGGATGCTGACAAAAAATTGCTTCTTTTCTTTCCTTGTTGCAGCAAGGTGGTGAGAAAATCTATCGCTCGAGTGCTAACTGTCATTAATCAAAACCAGAAGAAGGCTTTGAAGGATGTGTATGCTAAGAAAAAGTACTGCCCCATTGACTTGCGCGCAAAGAAAACCCGTGCCATCAGACGTAGATTGACCAAGCACCAGGCAAGCGCAAAAACAGAAAAGCAGATCAAAAAGGAGAGGGCCTTCCCACAGAGAAAGTTTGCTGTCAAGGCATAAATTACCATTTCGAACATGGTTACATCTTAATTGCTTGTAAAGTATTAAAATCTACTTGCCTACTTCCCCTGGAGTTTTGGTCACCATGGCGTCAACTGCATGGACAGCATCTTGCAACTCTTCCCAAATAGCCTGTACAAAGAAAAAGACTGGAAAGAGTCATTCGGATGCAAATGAATCCCTGTGTCTTACAGGAATATAAACTGCAAAAAGGGCATAACTGGGACAAAGAGGCGACCTATCGGTTGCATTTACAATGCCAAAGCCAGACGGCCTGCAGTTTCAGCTCAAATTTGAGCTGCCCATGGCCAGCCGTATGTGGCCAGCAAAAAGTTATTTCTACTACAAGACCCCAAGTCATGGAAGATGCGCCATTCTTGATCCAGCAATCTCACTTACCTTGTATACCATTCTCTGTCGATTTACAGAGCTCTTTCCTTCGAATTGGCTCGACACAACGACGATCTCTACGTGCCTCCCGTCGCCTTGAACGTCTGTTACTTGGACATCTTCAGTTTCCAGGGCTTCTTGGATTTTCCGCCGCATGCTGTCCATTAATTCACTATATATTTGACCATCTGCTGTCATCATACGCACACACAATTTGTGAGCGACTTTATTGCCGCACCTAGAGGGCGTGGCCCCCAACATGCTACTGTTCAAGTGAGGAAGCAGCGGAGTACCTCGGCGAAAGGCACCCAGGGCAACAGTGGAGAAATGGCGAAGCAGCATATTATCAATGTATAGATTATCTATTCTATCGTGAGATATTACAAAGTTGTAAATCTGAGCATGATATTTTAAGAATCTCATTGGCCTTGTATTCTACTCAATTGAGATCTGGGAAATACAGATCGCCCAAAAAAATACAACGATCGCGACGGCAGCATCACGCTGCCAACCTTTTTATTTCTATTCTATTTATGTTAATGAAGCTTGCTTGTGGAGGTTCGTCTCTTGGATGTAGGGAGATCAAAATTAGTCACATGAACATTGGTGAGGCCTGAGTCACAAGTATGGCAACTAAACACGGCGCTGTCTTTTTGGAGGTATGCTAATCGAGTGTTCATCTTTTTAATTCATATATTACGGGTTATTTGCATGTTGAATCGTCGAATTTTGGTTGCGGCTAAGCGGGCTCTGCTCTCCTAGTTGAAGCAGTGCTGTCTGTTACAGGGGACGAACGAGTCTTGATTGACATTGTTCTTCCTCGATGGCATATGATATTAACAATTAAAATTCTTCTTTTTTAATGAAGGCACATCCACCGACTTCTGTGACACACTGCGCTGCGGCATACCTAACCTGGGGTGAGAAGGAAGCCAAAGAACAAGGGGGTAGTGATCTTCACAGTTGTCCCAATCTTGTCACAATTCGTAGCAATTATATTGACGTGTATGAAGTAAAACTGGATGGGTCTTGTGACCATGGTGCGCCGAGATTGGAACTTTTAGCTAGCCAGCGTTTGTTTGGAACGGTTGAGTCTTTAGGTGTGTTGAGACAGCAGGCATTTGGTCCTGAAAATCGAAGAGATGCTTTGATGCTTACATTCAGAGATGCCAAACTATCTGTTCTTAGATGGGATGATGCCAGCTTCGACTTGGTACCAAGCTCTCTTCACTATTTTGAAAGTGATGTGTCGTTGAAGACTGGAAGACTCTGTTTTCCCTCTCCCCCATTTCTCGCTGTCGACCCACAAGGTCGCTGTGCTGCAGTGCTAATGTTTCGACATCAGTTAGCAATATTGCCTGGTACCGCCTCAGAGTACGATGCACTTGGAATCCTGGAGGAGGCCGAAGTTGATCCAAGCAGAGGCGAAGGACAAACTACTTCTGCTGAAACTAATGTCCGCACAGCTGCCGTCGGCAACAGTTACTTGGACAACTTGGGGAAAATAGGTGTTAGAGACGTCAGAGATGCTGTTTTCTTACATGGAACGAGTGAGCCAACCCTGCTTTGTCTGCATGAAGGAGATCCATCTTGGGCTGGGAATCTAAGGGAAAAGAAAGATTCGTGTTGTTTGAGCGCACTGTCGGTGAACACCACGGAAAAACGTCACCCAAAAATATGGGAAGCTGCAGATTTGCCATCAGACTCATACAAATTGGTGGCAGCTCCGGATGGTGGTGCCCTTGTCTTCACCGGCACGTCAGTGTTGTTCTATAATCAGGGTTACAAGACAGGAGCCATCTTGCACTCAGAAGCCCTACCCAGCAATGTAAACATACCCCCATTGTCTTTCAATCTGGCAATGGAGACACCAGGAGAAACTGTGACAAAATATGCGAAACAGTATGGACGTGAATTAGCACTGAAGGATGCATCTTCCTCAGTCTCATTTTCTGACAAGAGTTATGCATCATGGAATCTCGACCTATCAGCGGCGCATATAACCTGGATTTCTACTATTAGAGCACTTATTTGCCTCTGTAGTGGCCAAATTATATCCATGTGCCTGAGAAAAGGACCAGGGGGAACTCGAATATTGGAATTTACAAAAACTGCTGCAGGGCCTCAGCCAGCTTGTCTTGCCAATTTGGCAAATAGATTCATCTTCATTGGCTCTTGCGGGGGAGATAGCCTCTTATTGTCTCTTGAAGCATCTATACAGACTGTTGATAGTGATCGTGAAGCGAAAAGACTAAAGACAGACCAGCCTGCAGAAATGGTCGATTCAGCAGTGAAAGATGAAACAAGGGAAGAAAACAGGGATGCTTACTTGGAAGAGGAAAGCCTTCTCTCGATTTATCAGGAGGAAGACCAAGGCGAGAATGAAGAAAAGATTAAAATAAGTGTATGCGATAATATCCTTAGCCTTGGAGCCATGAGAAACTTGATAGCCCTGCCAGCAGTTGGAAATGGTTCTTCTGCAAAATACTTGGCAATATGTGGAACATCCCACAATGGATGCTTGACTGTCCTTGATAGTCGGGTTTCACCTGACGTGATCACAGAGGTCCCATTACCAAATATAAAGGGTGCTTGGTCCATTGGTTGTGGCAAAATAGAAGGCTCTGACATTCATGGCGATGCTTACTTGCTTCTGAGCTTTGAAAATAGCACAAAAGTCTTGTCAGCTGGGAGCAACCTGAAGGAAGTCAGTAACGATGTCGAGTTTGCGACGGACGTAAAAACTATAGCAGCGGGGACTTTTTCCCAGGGAACCAATATATATGAGGTTCAAGTGACTCCAGTAGGTGTGCGGCTTCTTCAGAATGGGAGGAAATGCCAAGATGTGATGCTACAAGAACTCGACTGCTGCGGTGCCGAAAACACTGTGGCTGCTGTGGCTGGCCATATCTGTGATCCCATTGTTTTGCTGGAACTTTCGCAAGGTTCTGCTATAGTTTTTGAGCTGGTAAATGGAGAGCTGAAAGTTATCGGTGAGATCCCAACAAAGATCCAAGGTCAGAACTTGCACATTACAGCTGCCTGCATTTACAAAGATGAAGGCATGTGGCTGTCGAATATATATCAAGATCGCATTGGCAACGAAGCGAGACAAAATCATTTTATTTGGACATGTTATTCTAATGGTGATGTTTTGACCTGGTCTATTCCTGGCATTCGTGATGGAGAGACTCCCCTATGGAGGAGCAATTCTCTATCCTCAGGTGTTGGTGTAGTTGTACCCATATCAAGCCAAATGATTTTTACTGTACCAGAACAGGCAGCTACATTGGAAAACAATACTATTGTTGACATCAGAGTCTCCCATTTCCTTTCAAAAAGTTCAAGTCCATTTTTAATAGCCATAACTGATGTTGGGACAATGTACTGCTACAAATTCTTCAAGATGGGAAGTGCTCTGACAAATGAAGTCAGATTGAAGCGAATGCGGCTCACGATGCCTACAAAATCATTCTTAAGACAAGTCTTAGAAGGTAAGCAAACGACAAATATCTATCCATTCCAAAGGATAGGAGAGCACATAGATTATTCTGGGTTTTTCATTGGAGGAAGCGTTTCTTGTTGGTTAATAGTCTCCAAAGGGACCGTACATGCTCATTTGGGATCTTCCGGAATAGATAAAGACATTATAGGTTTTACGCCATTCAATAATTCCAATTGCCCTCACGGATTTATCGGGGTTCGAGGTAAGTATTGTCTGGAAAGTTTGATGTTTGTTGGTGTCTTTGCTACCATGCATTGGCTATGGTCACAGTCTCTGTTCGTCTTTCTAGGTAACGGCTCGCTATTGATAGCAAACTTTGCATCGAGGCAGCGATTAGATGCTCCATGGCCGAGACGAAAGCTTGGGATAAGATCTGTTCCGATTGATTGCTCATATTACCCAGAGGGAAAACTTGTAGCAGTTTTGGCTTCTGCAAAGTTTCCCCATCGGGATTTACTTCCAGAGGAAGGTGAGAGTGAACCTCAAGCATCCTACTCGTATGCTTTAGCTGCTATGGAAGAATCAAAAGGAGATATCTCAGAAAGACATGAAATCCTTCTTGTGAATCCAACCACCTGGCTTCAAACATGGAGATTCAGTTTGCTGCCCGGGGAAACTGGGCTTGCAGTTGAAGCTGTCCATCTGAAGGATGTCTCTTCTGGTGCTACAGTTCCTATGATTGTTGTTGGTACTGCATTTTCTGCTGGAGAGGATTATCCCTGCAGTGGTAGAGTGATTTTGGTTGAGATTAGAAATTCAGAGAAGACTGGTAACTGGAATGGGCAAATTGTGTATTCTAGGGAATTCAAGGGACCCGTTACTGCATTGTCCACGGTAGAAGGATATCTCCTACTTTCAACGGGCAATAGAATAGAAACGTGCATTCTAAAGACTTCAAAATCAAATGACGATTCTAGGACAGTTTTCACTCTGCAGAGGTCCTCATTCTATGAAGGTCC
Organism: Picochlorum sp. 'soloecismus'; assembly: GCA_002818215.1. Taxonomy (NCBI): domain Eukaryota; kingdom Viridiplantae; phylum Chlorophyta; class Trebouxiophyceae; genus Picochlorum; species Picochlorum sp. 'soloecismus'. The sequence goes on along the minus strand of PJAJ01000019.1, from coordinate 31,035 downwards.
TTCGCTGGTAACATGCTTGCATGTTGTGAAGAATTTTTTGCTACTTGGGGATGTGCAACATAGCATTAACTTCTTGAGGTATAAAGAACAAGGAAAGCAGATAAACCTTCTTGCCAAAGATTTTGGAAAAGCAGGAGTACGATGCTGCCAATTTCTGATTGCTGGGTCCTCCTTGCATATGGTGATTGCTGATAGGGAAGGAAACTTTTGGTGCTTTACATACGCTCCAAATGATTCAAAGAGCTGGAAAGGCCAAAAACTAGAGCGGTGGGGCTCATTTCATGTCGGTAAAGGAGTGTCCTGTATGCTGAGAACAAAAATGCTAAATATGTCCACAGTTTTGTCAGGCAAGGCCAGCAGAATTGATAAAGACAAGATAGAAACAAAGCAGGGGGTCCTTTGCGGCACAGATACTGGAGGGATACATGTAATATTACCTCTCAGCATGGCAGAAAGTGAAGAGCTTGCAGAGTTTGTTAGAAAAGGGACAAAGTCATTGACCTTGGGCATTTCACATTCAGGAGGATTGAATCCATCTGCGTTTAGAAGGCGGTTCAACAAGACATTGCTAAGCACAGAGGGAGCCAGGCTCTTTGACCCGCCAACGCCCTTATATTCACAAGGAATTCTAGACGGAGAATTGTTACTTGAGTACTTACATCAATCACTTGGGATCCAGTCCAGGATTGCCTCTATGGCAGGCACAGATCAAGAGGTTTTGACCATGATTTGCGACATGCTATGCCTACTTTCTTATTAGTATAAATGTATGCTTTTCATAACAATAATAATAAACGAAATATAAAGTCGAACTCTCTGTTATAGATGGAACAACGTTATTAAAGACACCCAATGCTATTTTGCCATCATCTGCGCAAGAGGAATATCGTCATCGCTATCGCTTTCATCTAAACCTCCATCAAAGAAGGCAACATCTTTCTTGTTTCTACCAGCATTACTTGCTTTTGGGGCATCACTCTTTTGGCGTCTGGACCCTTTGGATGGCATAACCTCAGAGTCTGAGCTGAGTTCATCTTCAGAAATGATCTTCACTTTTGCGGGACGAGCCTTTGCTTTTGACTTCTTAGCATCTTTCAATTTCTTTACAGAGACAGATTTGTGTTTGCCAGTGCGGACAGCCTTCACTTTCGATCCAGTCTTTCTGCTTGAACTCTTCTTCTGAGGAGAACTTGTGGACTTCTTTTTGCCATTCTTCGCCACCCAAGCGGTTGCTTCTTCTATTGAAAGCAGTCCAGACATAACACACCATCGTTTTGCCATCTCACTTTCGGGAACTTGCTCTAATAAACTGGTGTAAAACTTTCGGAGGGGATCGTCTTCTTCGGGCTCCGGCCGAGTCTGTCCTGGCTTTTCAAACACCCGCTTCGTCCTAGTCGTTTCTGCGCTTTTCTCTTTCGATGGGGATTTATTCTTCCCAGGTACTACCTTTTTAGACTTTGGCTTTGCAACAGTCGAAGGAGCAGCCTTCCTCTTTTGTTTTAAGTTTGGGGCCTGCGATTCGAGTCGCTGACCTGAGCCAGCTTTGGGAGACTTCGCCCTTCCATCTTTCATTTCTACCCCATTTTTAGAGCCAACAACTTGAAATTTCTGCCCTAGAGGAACATCGTCATCGCTGCTGCTATCTACGGCCACCATTTCTGAACTGTCGAAAGATCAGGTGCCTCACTCTCTCGATAGCCCTGAAGCTGTGACCATTCAGGCAATAATGTATGCTTGGTACAATGTTTGAAACAATCCGTTTTGTTCTGCCATCGAGTGATCGATCACTGTTTAAGAGCTTTCCATCGCCTTTCATTTCAGATTGCCTCCGAGCCTGTCTTTTGCCTCGAGGCCCGGGTCTCAAAGACATGAGGTTCGAATTATAATTCGATCAGGCGCAGGAATCAATGGGACAACCTTGTGGGATGACATTGTGCATGGCTGTTTGTGACTCCAGGGACATTCCAAGATTAAATTAAGTGATACAGCAAATTTAATTTAATTTCTGAATTTTTATTTAAGTATGCAATAGGACCTACCAATAAAGAGAGCAGGGGGTATTTGTGGGATGTTTACTTTTCTTACTGTAGTGGTTGTTGGAAACGAACGCGTTTGTAGGGAGTGTTTCAAATCTTATCTTGTCATGCCATAGATTGCACGTTCACTAATAATTAATCAGTAGTATTATAATATCATTTGATTCAGCCATGGGAAATCAGGGCAATCTGGCGCGTTTCGTCCTGTTTGTCGTCCTCATGCGCTGCACCTGGGCAGATAATACAGTCAGCAAACATGTCCTGTTAGAATTGAGAAGTGGGCCGGTTTACACTTCGGAGAATAATGAATGGTAAGTTTCAATATATTGTGGTTGGCGTGTGTATAGGGTCTCGTCTGGCTTGCTGGGAAGGGACAAGTCTACTGGTCCCACAGGCCTCGGACGCGTTTTGGCCCTTCCTGCTTTGACCCTTTGTGCTTTCACCCTTCCTGCGACGGGCTTGTGATGCAAGCTTGTAACCTTTGGCACGAGTGAGGGCGTTCAATGGTGGAAAGCAGTTTATAATGGCAAATTGGTCAGGCGATTCTTCTCTGGGACTTTTTCTGCCGATAACTCATAAATATATGTGTTGACCATGCAGGCATGGTAGCCGCGATGCTACCCAGGTGATGGAGGCTCCTGGCAGGAGATTGCTTATGGAAGAGTTGTCCAACCCAGATGAAATTGGTACACTGAGGCAAGAATGGGGTTCGCTGCGAGATGCGACACAGGTTCTTGTAGGTCAACATTTGGGTATGGATCATGATGCAAAAATGGCCCTGCACCATCACCTAGATCAGCACCACTGTCAGGTGATGGGATATATGCCCAATGAAACCTTGCTTGTTGTGGGGAAGAGGGAGCACCTTAAAGAGGCGCTTTCACATAAGATGATTGCGTGGGCTACTACCTACAAGCAAGCCCTTAAGATTGCCCCTGAATGGGGTCGCCTGCTTGAGCAAGTTGAATCACTGCCTGAACGTGCAGGCAACCAGTCATTGGACTACTCTGCGCTCCCCGTCGAAGTGGTAAAGCGAACAGTGGACGGTGGGAGCGCATCTAGAGGAATAGCCCACCTGTTTGGGATTCGTGTCCTATTCCCAGTATCCCATGAGCCAAGACCCTACGCCTCCTCCCACCCCCACCACAAACTTCAACTTGGGAGGATCCAGGAATGGAAGAGTGCTAGAAAGGGAATGCATGCAGGGATGGCTGCGATCAAAGACTGGAGCGACAAATTAAGACAGGAATTCGGTCGAAATACCGAAATTCATCATGCTGGACCTGACGCCGCAATAGTTTATGTGGAGCCTCGTTTCTTGCGCAAGGCTGTAGAGTGGGTAGCTACCCGGGATGCTGTGCACTGGGTAGAGCCAATGCCAAAGCTGGAAGCAAAAAATCGACTTGCTTCTACGATCACTCAATCTTCCCAAGTTCCCCCTCTCAGTGGAACAATAAATACGGACCCCAAGTACCATCCGCTTTGGGCGGCTGGGATTACTGGGAAAGACATGGTGATTGGCATTGGAGACTCTGGACTGGACTATCGTCACTGCTTCTTTGCGGATCCTGACGAAGACTGGTCCGCTCAAGTTGAGATCATTGATGGGGTTTCTACTTTCACATCAACCACCCATCGCAAAATTCGACTCTATAGAGCATTCGCAGACTTTCGTGACGATAATGGCCATGGTACCCACACAGCTGGTACTCTGGCTGGAATGCCATATGGCAACACGCTTGCAGAGGCGAGCGGTGTTAATATTGGTATGGCTCCAGATGCAAAGATTGCCTTCATAGGTATGTATTTTTAGTTCACCATCACGTCGTATTGCTTTTTGCTCCTATCTTACCAAGATTATCTGTTTCCAGACTTGTCCTCAGTGAGGGATGGTGATGCAATTCGTACCCCCAGAGACTTGGTTAATGAATACTTTAGATATACAACGGATGTAGGTGCTTCAGTTCATTCAGACTCCTGGGGCTCAAGTTCCATCTTTTATGACTATGAAGCTCGCCAAATTGATGCATTTTGCTGGGAGAATCCCACATTTCTTCCAGTCTTTCCGGCTGGAAATGATGGTGACAGGGTAACTGCGTCAGGTAGCAGTGGTAAGTTCGATTGAATATAACTAAACATCAATTTGTCAATGCTACAATTTTATATTTGATGTGCCTATTTTATCTGAATTCAGGGTCTTCTACCGTGAATTCTCCAGCTACCGCAAAAAACTGCTTATCTGTGGGGGCAACTCAAACTGCTGGGGAAATTGCAGTGACAAGAAGCATATCAGAGACTTCGACAGCAACAATAAAGCTTAATGATATTGAATCAATGTCATTTCCAGTCTTATTGTCCACTTTTAGTCCAGGATTTGGCACGTTGAATAATGGAGAGTTTGGCCTGGTGCCAACAACACCAGCCCTGGCTTGTTCACCAATCACAAATGCTGAGGAAATCGCAGGAAAAGTGGCTCTGATCGAGCGAGGTACCTGTAACTTTGTGGATAAAGCTCTCGAAGCAGAGAGGGCTGGTGCAGTGGCAGTCATTGTGTACGATAATGTTGCTGGGGCTTATTTTGCCCCAGATACAAATGGAGAACAATCTGGTATTCCGACGGGAATCATTCCCAGACGTATTGGACAAAACATAATTGCAGGCATTAATGCTGGACAGACAGCTACAATTTCATTCGGTCCACCAGCTCTTGGAGATGTTGGGTATGAAAATCTAGCTGCTTTCTCTTCCCAGGGCCCTGTAGGTCTGGATCGAAGAATAAAGCCAGATATAGTTGCCCCAGGTACCGTAGCCTCTGCAAAAGCAGGCACTGAGTGTCAGACTTCAATATATGGAGGTACCTCTATGGCTACTCCAGTTGTTGCTGGCTCAGCTGCCTTGGTGCAGCAATATTTTAGGGATGGGTTTTATCCTACAGGTGTGTCTTTGTCAGAGAACGGATTCATGCCCAGTTCAGCATTGGTCAAGGCAGTTATGATGGGTGGAGCAGTTCCAATTACTGGGTACGAAGCTGATACTGGTCTCCCTATAGATCCACCACCATCCTTCCGGCAAGGGTATGGAAGGGTATTCCTTGGACAGTCTCTGAAGATTGAAGGAAATCCTTACAATCCCACTGGCTTCCAGGTTTTAGACAGTATTGAAATTATAGGTGGGGAATCGCACAAGTTTTGCATCAATGCTCTTGGCGGCCCTCTTTCAGTAACTTTGGCATGGACTGATTATCCTGGCAACCCCAGCTCTCCCAGATCACTCGTAAATGATCTAGATTTAGTAGTCAGAGCGCAGGGCTTGAATGGAGTGACATTGTTAGGAAATGGAGGTGACATTGATGATTCATCAAAGGCAGACAATGTGAATAATGTAGAGAGTGTCGTGATCCCATCGTTGCCAGCTGGACGTGTATCCATAGACATAAAGGGTTCCTCTGTTCAGCCTGGCATTGGACCACAGCCCTACGCACTGGTTATTCTGGGCGAGTTTTCTGGAACTCTAGCTCCTCCCTCTGGCGAGTCTGAGGAGTGCCAGGTCGTGGTGGCCACAATAACATCAGGCCCAGAGTCCTTGACAAATGCAGAGGTAGTTACTTTTGAATTTGGATTGAATGGTCAATCGGCTAGTGGGGTCGAATTCGAATGTAAGCTGGAGTTCATTAGTAATGGCGCAGCAGTCCCTGCAGAGTGGCAGCCCTGTGTCTCTCCTCAGTCTTATCCAGGGCTTCAGGATGGGGAATATTCTTTCAGCGTACGCCCAATAGGAGAAAATTCGGTTGCAAATCAAGTCTTTGTGCAGGACTCAACGCCACCCGAGGTATCAGTAAATAAGAAAGCAAGTGTTCCGGGCTCTTCAAGCTTTGAAATCTCAGCAAATGACATCACACAAGTGACAACAATTTGCAAGCTGGAGATTGCTTCAGGCAGCTCCAAGCAGCCAAATGTACTGGCTGGAATGGTTGTAGCTAGTCCAATAACATTAGGAGAATGGTTCAATTGTTCTTCTTCGGTAACCATGGCCTGGCTTCTTCCAGGTGATTGGGTGTTCTCAGTCCAAGCAAGTGATCAGGCTGGGAACTCTGCTAATGCCGAGCCACAAACTTTTTCAATTTCAACTTCGCCCACTGGTTCGCAAGCATTCATACTAAAAGGACCATTCATGACAATCGCAAAATCAGAAGTTATATTTACCATGGCGGCGATGCAGGGCAAAGAAGAACTGCCAAGTGCTAATTTTGAATGTGCTCTCTTACCTTGGCCATCTGATTTGACTGATCCTGGTATGCCTGCAAATTGGGAACAGTGTGCTGCCGAAGTAGCATATGGAACCATACAGGGTGGTAAATATACATTCTTTTCTAGAATAGCAGGGTCGCAAATTGGGGAGCCGGCGATGTCAGTCTTCACAGTGGACGAGATTGCACCAACAGTGTCAATTCCAAATCGAAGCGCAGTGGTTTCAACCCAAGACATCACAATCCAATTTGAACCAAGCGAAGACAGCAGCACGATGGAATGTAAATTAACTGCGGTAAATTCCCCTTCGGACAATATGGATTGGATGCCTTGCATCTCTCCGGTCCAATTCAGGAATTTGACTGGTGGCCAATATATCTTTGAGGTTGTTGCAACGGATGCAGTCGGAAATAAAGGAGAGAGCTCTTCCAGCGAATTTATTGTGGATTTGGAGCCACCCATAGTAACTGTTGATTATAATCAAGGCACTAGGGATTCGAGCATAACTATCAATTTCATAGCGGATGATGGGCCAACAGGATCTGGAATAGAGAATGTGACTTGCCAACTGGTACCACTGGCTCTGGTGGGGCAAGGTTTCGATGCATCAGATCCTAAGTACGACCCTCAAATATGTGAGTCCCCTTGGACGTTTACCGGACTGCAAGAGGGAATGTGGAAGTTGAGTATTTTGGCGACGGATCAGTCAGGCAAAGTATCTAGTCAACAAGATCTTAGGGTATGGATGGACATCAGGCCACCTACAGTAAACATTACAGCGGGCCCATCAAGGTATAAATTTGCTTTTACAAATACCTGTATTGCTTTTCTTGCGTGATATACTTCCAGATGGTCATTAGTCACCTGCTGCCAATTTTGTGATTGTTGCAGAACTGAGGTAAATCCTGGGGGAACTGCCGTCTTCAATCTTAGCGAGCCTATGCAAGAAGACCTGCAAGCTTTCTCCCCCGTTCTATGGCAAGGATTTTTGGTTAAATTAGATTCAGATCCAGAACCCGGTGACCAAGCATCTGATCCAGCACCAAGCTCTGATGGTTCAGCAGTCAAGACACTAATGTCCGAAGATGGCTCCTCAGGATCCAAATCCTTCAAGATAAATAGCCAAGATGTCGTCCTTGGCCCAGAAAATCTAAATCAATGGGCTAATTGTTCGTATACGTCATGTATCTATTCAGATTTATCAAAGGGAGAATATTCATTTACTGCTAGAGGCATTGATTTGGCTGGTAACATGGGAGAGGAATCAGATCCATATACTTTTGAAATGGAGGGAAGTAGCAGTGGTCTCCCTACGTGGGCTTTGATCGTTATCATTGTCGGTAGCTCAGTGGTTGGAATCCTTTTAATCGCAGTGCTCTGGTGCTGCTGTTGCCACAAGACCAAAAAACCAAGTCCAGGATCCACATTGAATGGGGCATACTTACCCCAATCGTATGGAGGATATCCTCACTCCTACCAGAATGGTTATTCTAATCAGAATCAATTCACTCCGTCATATCAGAATGGAAATGGGTTGCCGAATGCTGCATATGGAGCAAATGGAGGACCAATAGCAGGAGCCAGGCCATTTGTTGGTGCCATTTCTGATCCTGTACAGCCCCCTCCAAGTGACCCTGTAGCTGCTCAGCGACTAGCGTTATCCATGTCATCTACAGGAACTCTGAGCGAAGATGAGCAGATGAAACGGGCCATTGAAGCTTCCCTTAGAGAGACCAGACCTCGACACGGGCCAGCCGTAGACGATTCTGACCTGGACGCTGCCATAGTGGCATCTTTGTCTTTGTCTGAACAACAGCCTCGGTACTCATGGTCTCATGGCCGTTGATGATTAGGTATCCAACTATTTTTATGATAATAAAAAGTCTCTTATTGTTTCTCTTTAGAAAATCGTAAAATTTTGTGAATGCTATCTCCTTTCTGAAATTTTTCTAGTGTGGTCGAACGGAATGTCCCAAAGCAGGCGACTGGCTGTTGGATCAGCGGTGCTGGCTAGTGCAGGAGGAATAGCCGTTTGCGCAATTATGAGAAAATCATTTATCCCTAGAATTAAAGCAAAGCCCACAAAGTGGAATGAAGCGATCTTGAAGTTGTGTCCTCATCTTTCAGCTGAATACCATCTTCCAGCAATTTTGAATAATGGACATGTAGAAACGATTTTTGCGGCCTTATTCAGACGTAATCCACACATAACTTATGAAAGGGAGATATTACATATGCCAGATGGAGGTGTTATCGCTTTGGATGCAGAAATAAGTAGTACTGGCGTCTCGGGTCCACAGACTCTGGACGACACTGCACCTGTGTTGATCCTCCTGCCTGGTTTAACTGGAGGATCTGGAGATACGTACGTGCAGCATGCCGTTATTCATGCTCGAAAGGCTGGAATACGAGCCATAGTTTTCAACTCGAGGGGCACAAGCAAGTCACCAATAGTGACCCCCCAGTTCTACAGTGCATCCTTCACCCAAGATATGAGATGTGTTGTCGCGCATTTGGCTTCAAAGTATCCTAAGTCGAGATTATTTGCCGCTGGCTGGTCATTAGGAGCAAATATACTGACTCGTTATCTTGGAGAAGAAGGAGAAGACACTCCCATTCAAGCAGCAGTTGTGATGTGCAATCCTTTTGATCTAGTACGCATTTTTGATTCGTTGGCTTCTCCAATTTCCATTACTGTGATGTTTCTCAAATCTATCATATTTCGATTGAATTTCTATCTGCAGCCTTACTGTGACAAGAATTTCAAGCGAGGTTTCAACCGTATTTATGATTGGAATTTGGCCAAATCATTGAGGAAAATCTATCAAGAACACCATTCCTTGTTCGTCAATGCGGCAAACAGTGGAATCAAATGTGCGCTTTTTCCATCTGAAAATCTTAATCATTTACTATTAGTCATTTTGATGAATAGCACTTGTTTATGCAGCTTATGATCCCGAAAAGGCTTTGAGAGCAAAGACAATCAGGGACTTTGATGATGCCATCACAAGAATATCATTTGGTTGGGACTCTGTGGATAACTATTATGCTGGAAGTTCGTCGTCCTTGAGTATTCCAAATGTAAAGGTTCCATGCTTGGTCATTCAAGCGGAAGACGATCCGATTGCTCCAAAGCAGGCCATTCCCTTCAAAGCCTTGGATGACAATCCAAATTGCATCCTTGTGACAACCCCTACAGGCGGTCATTTGGGATGGTGTTCCGGAGAGAATGGCATTTTAGGGGCACCGTGGACTGACATGGCATTGAATCAGTATTTCAGCGCAGTCAATAACTTGCTAGATGATGACCATGCTCCAAGAATGTTCATGTCAGAAAGACCAGGCGTCTGGCTGGTTTCCACCCAACAAGAGACGGTTTAGATCTGTGGCCATCTGACTTTATTTTGTAACTTTAACTTTTTTTGTCCAAAGCATAAAGTAATAAAAATAGTTTAATGTAAAAAAGACGGAATGGGCTCCGCCATTCTAAAATGGGTACGTCCTTTCGAGTCGGCAATGTTGGCAAGAACCACGGTCATTGCACAGGTATCCTGTAGTTGCAAAGAGCTTGGAGATGGATTTTTTTACAGCATTAGGGAATATTCAAGCTCTAGAAATAAATTTCAAAGGCTCTCCAGGCTCAGAGAGAGATCTGACACCAGGAGAAAAGGAATCCAGTTGGCCGAACAAAGCGTTCCGCCTACAGGTCGAGACAAAACAGAATATTCGGCTATATCTGTGGTCAAACGGACGTCTCTAATAGTGACTAGAGATATAGAGTGGGCTCAAGTAATGCTTGGATACGAACAGGCGAACCGTTATCAAGTGCTGGACGAGAACGGAGATAAAGTCGCTCTACTAATGGAACAAGATGGCTTTGGCCGGGCTTTGAGTCGTCAAATATTAAGGACAAGACGTGGGTTTGTAGCCACAGGTGAGGACAAATTCCATTTCTTTGTGCATCAAGATTTTATCTAAATCTTCCTTCGATCACGGCGGAGGGATCATAATTTCTCAATTGAGTGAATCGGTATATTTTGATGCAGTCCTTTCCCCTGATGGTCAACAAGTGTATTTTCGGCTGAAGCGGCCGCCCTACTTGATCAGCAGCACGCTGTACATTGAAGATGAAAATGAGCAAGTGATAGGAGAAGTTCAACAGCGCTGGCATCTTTGGAGGAGGCAGTATGAGTTGTTTATTGGGAGAAAGCAGTTTGCAAGAATTGATGGAGAATTTTTGGCATGGCAATTTTTCGTGGAGGACAAATCGAGGCGCCCACTGGCTCTAATTGACAGAAATTTCTCGGGATTTGGTAGGGAAATATTCACAGACGCTGGGAAATATGCTATTCATTTTGGGGAGAGTCCAGAAGAAGCAGCCAGACATGTGCAGAATTCCTTGGTAAGTGCACATCCTGATGAGAAGCTTCCACCTGTCATGCCCATGAAGCTGCCAAAGAGCTCAGACTATTCAGTCATTCCATGTACAAATGGGGATCAGCTTATAGTAAAACAATCTCTAGGAATCGATGAGCGTATGATAACATTAGCAGCAGCAATAAGCATTGATTATGACTACTTTTCCAGGCATTCTTATGGGTCAGGGTGGCTAGCTCCATTTGTGCATCCCCCGATTCCTGTGCCAATGCCGATGCCATCTGACACAGCAGGAGCCGAGGTTTCAGATGATTCGCATGCTCGGGAGCAAATTTCCAAAGATGACGACACTCCTCCTTCCTGGATCTCTGATGAAGAGTTTGTAGATAATGATGATGACTATGCAGATGATGATGAAGATGGTGGCTCCATATTTGATTTATTTCAATGGGAAGAAGAATAAATATATAAACATATACACATTTGTGATATACGACTTTTCAGCGCTTTTCGGTTTGTATGGGAACCATTGGCGTTGTCTCCTCAGTAGTGGCATCCATATCAGTCACTGCCTGCTTGGCTCTCTGGATCTTTTGATAATTGTACCAGCAGACTGCTGAAAACGCGAGAAGGTAACCGGATATGTTGAGAACACTGACTGAAGCATGAAAGATCCAGACTGAGATCCCAATCAGCAGCCAATCCTTCACAACTCCAGCCACATTCATCGTCAACGCAGATGTCTTTCCGATCAAGAGGAAAACAGCCACATTCAAACCTACAGTTACCCATCACATCTTATTTCAAATTCAATAGATTGATCTCAGTCAAAGCAAAAAAAGGAAATAGCAACAGAAACGTACAGAAGGCGACCAGGGCGTTGGTTATCATGTAGAATGGGTTGATCACCACCTTGGGATCATTCACCAATTTGAGCCATTCAAGAGAGAAAAATGGCACAAGTAAGAAAAAAAAGCAACAAGGAGCCACGTAGTACAATGTCGTTATTGGATTTAATTTAAGACCCCTTGATTGCAACAACAATTGAACGAGGACCAGCCTCAGTGACTCTGAGATGATGCTTCCGACCTGAAGGAGCACCCCTAGGAGATTGAAATTCAACTCCCCCATTGATGCGATTCCAACGCCGAGCGTTATCATACACATGTTGATGAATATTGACATGTCAAATTTCTCGGTACCAAACAAGCATCCCACTGAAAATACGCAGACGGGCATCAACGCCTTGAGCATTTGGATGAATGAGACGCTCAAGTACAGGTAGGCAGCATTCCCCACCCACAGAGTGATGGAATAACATGCCCCAATCGGCACGATTGCCTTCAAATACGTGCTTTTTTCCATATTTATTGATTCGACCATATTTGATCTCACGAGAAAAATAGCGATCGCGCTGCAAAAGAGCATGTGCCTGCGTCCATGCCAGCAACCCCACTTACATCAAGCAATTACAAGCCACATTTCGTATTCACCACTAGCATGACAACACCATCAGAATAAAGGTAAAACTCACCATAGAGTCAGAGCTATCGGGTAGGGAAAACCCGCCACAGCCAGCAGAAACTTGTTATAGGTGATCACCGCTCCGCTAATTAGTATCCATATTCCCGCATAGGAATAGACAGCCAAAGCTTTCGTTACCAAGGTGCCTTCTTTTGAGTTCATTATTATCTGCTAGCACGCCATACACGCACCAAGATGGCACAGTTTTGTTTTGACAACCTCACGGCTCACCTAGGAAGGCCTACTGCTAAACCTAACTACTGTGAAACAAACACAGTGAATGCAAAGCAACCCCGAAAATTCTATAATATTTATCATGACTATTTAAATACACAGTCAACCCTTGAAAGTCCATGAATTAAATGCATTTTGCGTTGGACATCGATGGAGATACCTTCGAATCTCAAGGCTGGAGATGCATGTAAACAGCAGATTTTCAGCTTTGATTCTGTGGTGGAATTTTAAAACAAATATTTGGATTTGTTAGCAGTTTATTGATGGGGATAAATTGTGGCTTCCATCAAGTGCCTTTGATCAGGACTGAGTGACTGGCATGTTGTTGACCGAGAGCTGCTACGAACTTTGCACTCTGTGTTGAATTCAAAACTAAGGAGCAAAGAATGATTAGATAATCTTTAATTGGAAAAGAAATAGGATTTTGAAGAGTCAAATAATGCTGATGAGTCCGTGTTACACAAATTCCTTATTACTAGAACACGTTAAGCTCTGTGAGAGTATAGGAAGAGGACAACGCGGCCATGCTGCAATTTGCTCCCTTCACAAGAGCCATAAAAGATCCAGCTTTACTTTGAAGGCGTCTAGAGAGGAAAGTGAGCTGGAAAAAGTTCTTGCAGAGGCGAGAAAGTTGAAGGAAAAACATGATGAACTCATGGGCAAAGCAAAGCAAATCCGATCGCGAGCCATGAGCACGCAAAGGAAGCAATCACGTGCTGAAAAACAGTTACAAGACATGGGTGAGATACAGTCGATTCTGTCGGAGGCTGACTTTGTTGACTCGTTTGAATCAGAATCGTGGTTTGATGTGGAAGAGGATGCAGATGATGGTGCTATCGCTGAACCTGGCAAGGAGGAGGAAAGGCTGAGACAGTGCCTGAAAGAGCTAGAAAACGTGCTTGGTATAGTACCAGAATCTGATATTGATGTCGAGTTGGAGAAGAAAATGGCCGAAGATCTCGTTGGGATGCTGGAAAGGGGTGAGGATTTGCCCCCTCCCCCAGCGGGAACCTTCATGGAGCAGGAAGAATCGTTTGAATCCTTACTGTCTAGATTGGAAGAAAGTAAGGAAAGATTCAAACAACTAGTAGAAAGCAAGTTGAAGCTTGATCATTTGAAAGAGGACGATGACATGGGCACAGGTATATGGGATGTCCCAGTCATTTCAGAGGATAAGAATGCTCTATCTCGACCTGTACCAGAAATCCCACCAGAAATCCAGGCACAATACAAATTTGGACAGCGTATATCGTATATTCTGCGGCGGGGATACGTAGACAAAAGTTTTTCGAAACCTTTTGAATTGCTTCAGAAATATTCATTGCTTGATAAGGACTTTGAGCTCCTGAATGATTGGTTTAGCACATCAGGAGTAGAGCAGGCAGTTGAGTATTCCCGTGCAATAGACCAGAGAGCCTCGAATGTAGAATGTTGTCAATTATTCACGCACTTTCCCAAGATGAGAGATAATACTGCAAGGTCTGTTTATGTTCTGTATAAGCGATGAGGCTTACCAATTGAGTCGGCTGGACTTCTGATAGGAATAGACTAGCAATCAAATTGACATTTTCTTTTATGCTTTCCTTGCAGCGAAAGTACTTTCTGTACCGTTGTAGCAGATTTGATGGTTAAAATTCCAGTGCCACTCTGGTATAAAAAGTATTTAAAGCAGGTCACAAGCAGTGTTTCAGATACTGAGACAGATGCTGAAAAGATTGCCATTAGGGCCAACCTCTTCCCACACCACGAGCCAGAACTTTCAATGGCTGAAGAGAAAGGCCATGCTCATGCTGAATTATTTCCTCGAGAAACTGATTCCTTCTTATGTCGTAACAGACAGGTCATTGTCTCCTCACCTACCCTGCACCAGCAACAAAGGGGTATACTGAATGGTGATTTGCATACATACACAATCAATCGGGATAGAAAGCTTACTGTGCCTCCGAAAAAAAAGATTGCTAAGTACGATCTTCTGCCTAGTCTAGGAATAGTTTGTGACAAGAACTGGCTCGTTGGGACTGGACCTGAAGACGACAGCAGTAGTTGTCAGGATAGAGAGGGATGCAACCAGGCTGCGCCTCCGTGGGGCTTAGATGAATTACCCGATGCACAGGATCTTACACCAGACGATGCTGAATATCTTTTACGATCCCTTTTTGGATCCAAATTTGATGAGGTGGCACAGCAGCTGCCCAAAAAAGGGAATGCCAGTGAAGCCAAGCAGACTGGCCAACCAACACTGGATCAAGACATGGAAACAATCGATATTGCATTGACCTGCTCGTTTGCAGTTAACATGATCCAAAACAAAGTTGTATCGGTACAAGTTGCTTGGGGCTGGGCAGAGCCAGGACTGGTAACGTATGAGGATCTACCGTATGTTTTTGCTATTGAATGTGACCTAGTACGCTGGCTTGTTACAAGGGGCTAGCCGATATTTGATACGTGTGTCCTACCTTATCAAATTTGCGTGTGAATCGTCATATTCGTCTATGCCTTCATTGACTCTTCGATTGTTGCTTCGACATCAATGACGAAGCGGTACTTCACATCTCCCTTAATCATGCGTTCCATAGCAGTGTTTACGTACGACATTGGGACCTTTTCAATGTCGGACACGATATTCTTTTCCCCACAGAAATCAAGCATGTCTTGTGTCTCTTTAATTCCACCGATCAAAGAACCACCGAGCGTGATTCTCTTGAACAACAGGGAAAAGGAACTTACGTGGAACGGCTCAGGAGGGGCTCCCACGATCACATATTTCCCATTCGTGTCCAGCAACGACACGTACATTCCAAAGTCGTGCTCTGCAGAAACGGTATCTACGATTCCGTCAAACTTTCCATGGGCAGCAGCCATGGCTTTTTCGTCCTTTGACACAATGAAGTCATCGGCACCCAGGTTTGTCATGGCATCCTCCTTCTTCCCATCATGGGTAGAAATGACTGTCACATGCATACCGAAAGCTTTCCCCATTTTCACAGCCATATGGCCAAGACCACCGAGGCCAACAACGGCCAACTTTTGACCTGCTTTATCGAGTCCGTAGTATTTCATTGGTGAAAACACAGTGATGCCAGCACACAGCAGGGGTGCACCCTGATCCATGGGAATGTTTTCTGGAAACAAGAGCACAAACTTCTCATTACATACCACGTGTGACGAATACCCTCCTTGTGTGATTGATCCATCAACATCCTTTCCATTGTAGGTGAATACGCATTTAGGACAGTATTGCTCATTATCTACAGAGCAGTGCTTGCAGGAGCCACAGGAATTAACCATGCAACCAATGGCCCCTCTGTCACCTGGCTTAAACTTGGTGACATTGGAACCAATTTTTTCAATAATTCCCACGATTTCGTGTCCTGGTACCATTGGATAGTTGGCGTTCGCCCACTCGTTCTTCACCTGGTGCGTATCTGAATGACACATTCCGCAGAACAGGATCTTGAGGTATACATCATTCTCACCCACTGCGATTCATTTAACATAAACAAAATCTATAATTAGAAAAGATCCAATAGTCTACACTGGCCCAGATCATGTGCATACCGTGTCGCCGATCAAAAGTGTGAGGACGAAGGACGCCCGAGGTATCTCTGGCCGCGTATGACAAGCAAGTGGTCGCCATTTTTTCTATTGTTTGGGAATAATAATAATACAACGATATAATAATAATAGCGTTTGTGCCCATGCTTCGCACGAATTCATGCAGACAGCCCACCCACCCATGGTTTCTACTTGCCCTGATGGGTGAATGGACTCGACGTCGGTAAATATTCGTTCAATTATAATTACCCGGTTATAACGGGCTCCCTCTAGGTGGGGGAGGGGGTTCAGCCCTAGTCGACTACTGATATCAGCGTCATCGATATCAGCGTCAACGATATCAGCGTCAACGATATCAGCGTCAACGATATCAGCGTCATCGATGACATCTCTATAGCTATACGGGGCTACCCGGGTAGCTGGGGGCCCTGCTCTACTTGTCGTGTTTACTAGTTCTTAATGGTCATTATAATGAATGTATAATTATACATGAAGCGTGAATAATCAATATCCTACACATCACCGAAGGTGATCACCTCCCCCCTTTTTCTTCTTTTTTGCTACTAGCAGCGTTGGCATCCACTCTTTGATGAGTAATGTCATCTCAAGGTTTTGAGATTAAGAGTAGAGCTGCTGATGCATGGCATAAGATAGGCAATTGGCAACTTTTGCAATGGCCAACTTTTGCGTATTACGTATTACTGTTAGTGTTATTAACACTTAAAAAAAAAAATTAACGTGTTAATTGGCGCGCGCGCGCGCGCCACGTGATCATGATCGATCATGATCATGAAATTGCAACGACTTTTTTCGACCGCGCTATCGTCCTGAGACCAAAGTTCCGGCGAGTAGATCAAAATCGATCAGATTTTTTTACCCAGTGACGGTTTTTAATAGGTTGATCAAGATATGAACGAATCGGTGCAACCGGAGGAATTTGGTTGGGGGAGACGACAAGAAATGACGCGAGATCAAGGACTGTTAAAAAAGGAAGGACTGGAGGTAGATGATGAACCGCTCGGGAATACATTTAGAAATGTTTCATTATTCGATAAAGCAACAGCGCCGGAACATGTACCCATGGTAAGTTCGTGAACTTTTAAAGGTCGAAATTTTGAAACTTGTTGCGTCTACTCTGTGATGTTCAACATCGATGGAACTGTTCCATGTTTGATTCATCTATCTACGTCCAAAACGGTAATATAAATTCATATTCAATTGCTTCAGAAGAAAAATCCTCAAATGAACCAAGAGGTTGTACAGGCTTCGGACCTTATTCCCTCGATGGGTCATGAGGAATCCATACGGTCCATCTACTTCGATGCTCGGAGCCAGGGCCAGCAAAGCAGCAGCTTGGGACTGTCGTCACGGATTCCCTCTTTGGATGGAATGTCATTCGATAGTGGAAGCGAACAAGATGCAAGCTCGGTTGATACGGAAATAGTCGCTGACAAGAGTAATGAAGATTCCCTTTCTGGTGCCAAAATTGATACGCCTCGCCAGGGAAGTCCATCTGCAGAGACCTGTGAGGAGCAAAAAGCTGCAGAGAAGGCTATCGCAGCTTTATCATTTGGTAGAAACGATTTTCCTGATGGGACTTCTGGCGGAGGCGAGACTTGTCAGATTCAAACAAGTGATGTTTGCAGACCAACAAGTGATGCTGAGTTGGTTGCAGACGAGCCGAGCCATCAATCACAGAACACGAATGATGCTCAAACAGTCCTCCCCAAGATTGATGTTGCAAAAAAACACAGTGAATACTACCAAGATGATCCTTCAGATGTAAGGAGCACACTGTATGTCATTCCACCCACAGCAAATCGTCCTCAAAACCACGACAAGGCCCACGTCACACAGAATTGTGTAACCAAGATGCAAGATTGCTCAAGCTGCGAGCAGTATCAATCTAAGATTGATGCACTGTTGGGAGAGTTGGAATGTGCTCAGCGAATGATACAGAGCTTGGTCTCTGAAAACAGTTTATTGGGAGATGAGATTGCTCACCTCAATCACTGTGCAGATGAAGAGCGAAGGAGAATGGAGGTTGACCGTACCCAGGCAATAGCCTCGTTGATTGCAGAGAATCAATTTTTGCGAAGCTTGTTTGACGAAACTAAACAAGCCCGTCAGCATCAAATGCGCACAGAGTATGGTCATGAAGAAAATCGTAACCTAAAGGGGAAACCCCAAGAGCAAGTAAGATGGAAACGACCGCCCCCTCTGGGCATTACCGATGGCGGAACCATAACACTGGACAGTGAAAGCCAGTGTGTGGGATATTCTCCGCTTTCAGCTGGCCGTTTGCTCCAGTCATAGGAAGATCCAATTTAAAAGTTTATATTATCTTGTCTTTACAGATTTGTACATGTATTCAACACTATGCTCTCCGTCTTTGGGCGGCCAGAACGTGCTTCGCCGGTTTCAGCTCATTGACTGTGACAATGTGGTTTGTCTCTGCAATAGGACTCTTCCTTCGCCCCTTTGCCTGCCTCAGGTAATCAACAAGAGGTTTCTTCTCATATACAAATCCCTTTGCATCTTCCACTGGTTCGTCCAGATCAATCAACTGCAAGCAAAGATACAATGCCTTGAGATCATAACCTTGTTTGCCTGTGACCTCCACAGAGGCATGCTGCACTGTCGTATGCCCGACAAGCAAAGCATTATGCTGCAGAAAGACGTACCAATTTCATTGTGAATGGGCACTTTGTATTTTTTTCTATGGATGAACCTCCTTGAATCTGAATTTCGTCGTCAATCACTTCATCCTGCGCAGCTGTCGGGACAATGGCTGCAACTGTGCTATTGAAACACTCCATCAGTGGGTCATTCTCAGGGCTATACCTGCCTTCTTCGTTCTTCAGGACCAGCATTGTCTCTTCGATTAACGTCTCAAAATCTGTTGATTCAAGTGATGCCTTGTATGCTTCATTACCTGGGCTGCCCAGATAGACAAGAGCATCATGAAAGAGTTTCATTTCGTGATGCTTGGTCATGAGATTCAGGGCAGCATCCAGCACTTTCTTGTACTGCAACCAGAAAAAGTAACGTGCATCACTTAGATCTGAGATCACCAGAAGCAATGGCCATTCCGAATTTTTTTTTATTGCATCATCTCTTTCTCGCATCCTCGGGATAGTGCTGACCAGTCTGCAAAGACCAGTTTGCATTTGACTTTCAACTCACCTCGTCCTCCTGCCCATACAGCTTTGCCAGTCCGGCAGCGTTTCCTAGAGTCTCCAACAACTCACTTGTTTTCTGCACGAATATGTTACAAAAGCATTATTCATACTATGATTATTTTATTTCACTCGTCCTTTGGACTGTCTAGCAAGGAAAGGCGCTGTCAGTTGTCGAATTCCACTTGAATATATATGAACAAAATGAGACGCTTCGAACTGTCAGCGGTAAAACAGAATCAGACACTACAGTTGGATTGAATCAAAAAGATATACAAACATACTTGAAGATCAGAAGAGAGGGACTTAGACCTTCGCTCGAGAGTGTGGTACACTGCGACTTCGGACACTTGACAATCCTCTGCTGAGGCTGTTGCAGCAGCTGCCATCCTGATTCTGGTATTACTTTATGCCTGCTTTCAAATAATCAATTAGATTCAAATTTACCTTGCCTCTTCTTAACATTGCATCATTCTCTTAATTTCTTGGTCACCACAAGTGCAAGTTGAAGAGAGAATTTAAACGAGGTTGTTATGGCCTTTGGATATTCATCGATTAGCACCGCTCGCGAGCGGATCCGCTCGTGGACCCTCTCTGACCGTCGATTTCAGTGACGAGTGTGAGACTTCAGTTTCGATGAATCTTGACTTTGTTACTCTGACAGAAACGAAGATCGAGCCAAGCCTACAGCGTTGCTGTATAAATTATAACTGCCTTGATACCCATTTTGGAACCATGTGGATGGATATCCCTAGGCCTTTGAGCGTCAGAGCCTATCAAGGCAAGAGAAACAAAATTCTGCAGCAATGCCCAGCACCAATATTGGTGGAGACTCTACCGGTAACGATGCAAACCAGATACCAGTCGCAAGAATTTTTAGTCTGAGAAGACCTAGGGATTTGAAGGCAGGTCTTGCGTCAGGACTCAAGTCGCTTTGCAGATCTTGCGTTTTCGGGGCAGGAACTTTGCTCGTTGGGCCTTTTGTTGGTGTAATTGCTTCCAGACGCAATAAGTGTGCTGGTACACCACTTCGAAAGTCCTACATTTTCGTTCAAAATATTGCCGCCAGTACACTAGGTCTGTTGACAGGCGTCTTGGTATCTGTGCTAGGCTCGGTATCAATCCTTTTTTTTGGAGTAGCTGTAGCAGTTATACAGAGTACCCGTGGGCTTTTCAACACGCCACAGGCAATCGCCAACCATTTCAGAGAAGACTTATATTGGGATCACGGTTGTCGAAAGTGGATTTCGAGAAGCGACAGGGAGATAGAGAACATGAAGGGAGAAAACTGGCAGAGCACCAGCAGTAACGCACTAGTGCAAAGTGAGGATGGCTCTCATATAGAGTGGCTGAGGAGGCAATGTATTAGCGGCTCTACCCTTGATCAAAATGACTATTATGCCTTGTTAGGTGTGGCACGTGATGCCTCTGCAAGTGCGATCAAAAGGGCATATTTTTTGAAAGCAAGGGAATACCATCCAGATAAGAACCCAGGAGACATAACTGCAAAGGACAAGTTCCAGGCTCTTTCACATGCATATCAAATTCTCAGTGATGATGATCTGCGCGCGAGATATGACGCACATGGCGTGGATGGCTTGGATGTCAATTTTATTGATGGAGCTGAGTTGTTCTCTGCATTGTTTGGCAGTGACAAATTTGCACATTTAATAGGGGAGCTGAAGATTGCGACAGCAGTGAAGGTATCCGGAGATATATCGAACATTCAGCAAATCCAGCAAGAGAGAATTGATGAATTGGCCATAAATCTCAAAGTTTTGCTGATGCGGTATACTTGTGGCGACATGGATGGTGTGTGCATTTGTGATTGTTCCTTGGGCTGGGAATTTGCAGTAGATCTATATATGTGTGTGTGGATCCCTTATCTCGTTACTAACAAGCTTTCTTAACAATCAAAGTAATTTTTCATTTGAAGGTTTCAAATTGGCCATGACAGAGGAGGCAATAGCGCTGGCAGAGGCACCCTATGGGACAACAATGT
Organism: Picochlorum sp. 'soloecismus'; assembly: GCA_002818215.1. Lineage (NCBI taxonomy): Eukaryota > Viridiplantae > Chlorophyta > Trebouxiophyceae > Picochlorum > Picochlorum sp. 'soloecismus'. Next base: position 9,881 of record PJAJ01000019.1, on the reverse strand, counting down.
TGAGCTCTATTGGTCAGGCATATCAAACACAGGCCAGAATTTTTCTGGGCAACGCATTTTCTAGTGGACTTATGTCGCTAAAATACCATGGAAGGGTGATTAAGACGCACTTCAAGGCTGCTAGTTTGGCTTTTAAATCGTATCAAACACAACAAGAACTTTTGAAGCTTGTGCAGAAATCATCTAGCAAGCAGCAGGAGGTCCCATCTGAAACCGTGCCCATTGAAACGAAGGGCACCATAGATCCCGATAATGCCAAAGCTAGATATGAAATAGAAGAAAAGGCCCTTCCGTTGATGTTGGAGACTATGTGGGCAATCAATGTAGTGGACATTGAGTCGACTCTTTGCCAAGTCTGCAAGCGTGTTTTGCAGGATCCAACAGCTTCTTCATCCGAGCTGCAGCTCAGAGCAAACGCCTTACTGGAACTTGGAATAATATTTAGAAGTTTTAAGGATAAAATCGATAAATCAAAAACAGCGAGAGAGCAAATGGAAGATGCGTTTCGTCGAGTTATCGAGAAGCACTCAGATCAGCAGTGAGGTTCGTGTTTGTCAAGGATAAGATAAGTATGTGTGTATGTTATCCTGACTCGTCAGTACTATATACCTTTATGTATCGTCTCATTTACAATGCTCCTAATTCCAAACAAAATCTGGAGATTGGAAACCCAACGATATTATAAAAACACCCATCTATCCTTTCTGTGAATGCTGCAGCCTTTCCTTGGATTCCGTAAGAACCTGCTTTTCCAAATGGCTCTCCAGATTCGATGTAAAGATCAATGTCGGCGTCCGTAAAATCGTTGAATTGGACCCACGTTGTTTCCGTAAAGCTGTGGTACTTCACATCTTGACTATTCAACAAACTAATGAGGGCAACACCGGTGTGCACCGCATGCCGGGTGCCCCTCAGAATTTTCAGCGTTCTTCTAGCATCCTCATCGTCCAAAGGTTTTTCTATGATGAGGTTATCGTACTCAACTACAGTGTCCGCCCCAATCACGAGGTCAGGACGGTCCCCTTGTGCCTGAAGATCTTCATAAACTTGCCTTGCCTTGCATGCCGCAGTCTCTCGAGCGTACCCGGAACCATTTTTCATTTTTTTGTCAAGATTTTCCTCAAATTTACTGGGAATTACCTGCAGAACAACGCATGAAACCATATGGCCGTTCGCAAGAGAGAGAAACAAGAGAGCCATGCAACAAATCCACCTTCACCCATCAGAGGGGTTCCCAAATCTTTAAAATATTATACAAAATAAATAATTAATATTCTTCAACACACACTCGCTCCATACCTTGAACGAAAGACCAACTTGCTGAAGAAGGTCACTCCTTCTTGGCGATGCTGAAGCCAGTATAACATTCTTTCCTGCTAGCCTAGCGATTTGATCAAGCATGATCAAACGGTCAAGATTTTCAATTTTTATACATTGAATTATTCTGCTTCGTCAAGGATCCATTCAGGTCTGAAATTTCCCCTTTGAAGTGCATCACTGAGTCAGAATGTTTCAAGATCAATCTCGAGAGGTCCCCTCGTGAAGAGATCGATCAATAGATAGATTATCAGTGGATATTTTCATGTGTAGACCATCGATGGACATCGACAGAACCTTTTCAAAGTAATTTTTCAAGTGATTTCGAATACAATTTGGGGGGTGAAGCATGGATACCGCTCCTCACTCGCTGGCTGATTGCTAACCATAGTTAGCAACTCTGAACTTGACGGTAAAGGATACTGAAGCGGATATGCAAAACAAGTTTCAAAATTTTCAAAATAAGTTCCAGACGACTGTTCAGGGTCTGAACAGTAACCTGACGGATGGAGCTACGAGGTGCGTTTCCCAACAACCACGAGAGAATGAAGTAGTCTTTCCTTTATTCATCTCCTTTTTCTGATTAACATATCTCTTTAATTTATCTGCAGACTTCGTCAGCAAATTGTATCACAAACAAGTGCGTTTGCGCCCTTGTCACAAACTCAGGCAGGTATTGACGGTGAAGGACAGGACACGAAGTACGTACGGCTTCCCGTGGACAGTGCACGACAATTACGTTGGTATGATCAGAAAGACATAAAGCTCTTGATACATCTCCATCTCAAAGAGAAGCATGAGCTATATATGGCGAACGCTGCGTTACGAGACGCTCTGCAGAAAGCACCTGGAAAGCAGAGCCAAGTGTCTACTGACCGTCTGTCCAAGGCAATTGATCGCATGGCCTCGAAAGATGCTTCGACCAGTGACATATTAGTTTTATCTGCAGATCATGAGATTGAAAAACTAAAAGCAGAAAATGCTAGGCTCAAGGCAGGCATGGGAGGGGCACAAGTGGACTCCAAAGGTGAGGAGATTGCTGATGGTGAGTCCAATCTGAAGCAGGAGACCCCGCAGAAAGAATCACTGGATAAGAAAGCTTGTGAATATGAGACGTTGTTGTCAACCGCTCAGGAGGCTCTTTACCAGTCTGAATCCGCAAGGGTTGCTGCAGAGGAGCAACTGGAAAAGTTCCAAGCATTGTCATCGTCCCAACAGGCCGAACTAGATGACTTGCGGACTTCCATTGCAGCAAAGACTGCAGATAAGCATACACTCGAGTCTAAACTTACTGTCTTGGAAAAGGAACTCAGGCATGCTGCTGCACAGGGTAATGAGCAGCAAATTGCATCCAGAGTGAAGCAGGAGTTGCAGGCGAAGCTGAATGATTCCAGCAAGCAGATTAAAAGCCTCAAAGATTCGTTGGAGAAAGAGGTATCCCGAAACAGGGTGATGGAGGAGAGAATACAGGCCGACGAGATTGCGCTTAATCGGGCAGCCTCTCAGGTATGTGATATGGAGCAGGCTGCAAATGAAAGGGACGAACTGCGAGCAAAAGTACTATATTACGAGAATTATATTTCAGATCTGAAATTAGAAAACAATATGAGTGTCAGCTTGAAGGAAAGGCTTGCAGAGACGGTGGAGAAGTTGAAATCATCTCAACAGGAATTGATTGCAACAGCGAAAGTAGCTGCATCTTTGGAAACAAAGCTTGCTGGAAGTGGGAGCCTTGTCGAGAAATATAAAATTGAAATAGAGAAGTGCAAAATGAAGATCGAGGAATTGCAAATGTCGGCTGGCTCCCTGGTGAAAGAGCAATGGGAACAGAATTGGGAGGACCACTCAAAATGGCCTCCATTGGCACAAGAGGTATGGTGTTCCATGGAAATGCGGCTCAAAAATTTACAAAATAGCCTTCGAGATGCTGAGGAGAAACTAAAAGATTCTGAAAGCAAGAGTCGGGTGTATGCCGCTAAGGCTGAAACAGCTGTACAGGAGGCAGAAGCCCAAAAAAATGGTTTCAACCGACTCAAGGCATTTTCAGATGCTCATATTCAAAGATTGGAATCAACTACTCTGGTGGCATCTAAAAAGCTAGAGGAGTTGAAATCGAAAAACACTGCTCTGGAAAAACATCTACGGGAGTTAGAAGCAAAGCCAGCAGGGGCGAAGTCATCACAGGTATTGCACATGCATGCAGAGCCTCGACATGTGTTTGAATTTGAGAACGGCAAGCAACAGCAAGGTACAGATATGCTGTATTTAAAGAACATAGTAATCAAATATATAGAATTGTGCATGATGGGCAAGTTTCAGGAATGTGAGGTGTTACTGCCTGCTGTTGTGACAGTGCTCAGGGCATCGCCTTCTGAACATATTAAAATCAAGCATGCATTAGTTGATGCACAATCACCTCTGAATTGGATTACATTCCCCGTCAAATAAACTTTGAGGAATAATAGTGTTAAAAAGGATACCCGCGGAAATCTAATATCTATTCCTATTCCTGCTTGGTCGGTTGGCTTTACTGTGCCTCTCCCCTTCCTCCCTAGAGTTTCTGAGGGCTGCCGATACAATGCCGCTAGGGTCTTTCAGCCTATTTCTAACCCGAGAGGGTGGCTCATCGTTTTTTGAGGACTTGTATATTTTCTCTGTCGGTTGACCCCTCCCCGTGGAGTTTTTATCAGCATATGCCTCATCATGCTTGGAGCGTTTTGATTTATTGTCATTGGACCCTTGTTCGTCCCTCTTATGCTTCCGTCTTGAGTACTGATCCCTTGTTCTCTGAGACTCGTCGCGATTAGGTTCTGCATTTCGTGCTGATTTATGACTCCTCATTCCTGGATCCTGATGCTTGTCAGCATCTCTTGCTCCAGTCCTCCGAGAATCACGGTCTTCCTTCTGGGGCCTCTGTGAAGCAAGACGGCTTGTTTGATTGGTTCTTTCTTCCTCTTTTTCCTGCTTTTGTTTCCTTGAATCAACTTGAAAATCGGTGGATGTCCCATAGCTGCGTCGTCTTTCCGAAACCACTGTCACAATTGTGCTGTGGCCTCTCAATCTTCCATCCCTGTTCTCCCTCCTATCCATTGCATGTTTGTCCTCTTCATGCGATCGACCGGTTTCCCTTTTAGACCCTGACTTGGATAACATCTCTTTCTCATCTGAATACCGATCTCGGGCCCTCTTTGCACCGGCCCTGTCCTGGCTCCGGTCCCAATTTGAGCTACGAACCTCCTCCCCTGCCTTTCTCTTCAGATTGTCTCGACCATCCATCTTGCTGCCTGCTACTGCCTTTTGCTCTCGATCCTTTTCGCTTTCTTTCTTCTCGACTTTTTCCTTTCCGTCTCTGGGAGATCTGTCATGCTTGAACTGTTCCTGCTGATCTCGCCTTGCAGCATCCTTTCCGATCCTGTCTTGTGCTTGGAAATCAGGAATTTTGTTTGACACTTCTGGAGATCTCTTGTCCACTGATTTTGATGTCGATCCACCAGTCGTACCTACGTCTACCTTTAATCTATCCACTGCTTTCCTCTTTGGTGGAGGCAGCCCTGCATACTCATGTCTGGTGGCAGTCATTTTCCTATCTCGCATCGACATTTCCAACCCCGTGCAATACATCCTTGCCAAAGTCTTGAGGTCTTCCCTTGGATCGTCCTCACTTATTGGCTTCAAGGTGTCCAATAGCTCCTGTGCGTCTTCTTTAGTCGCTGGATATATTCGAACCATCCTGTTTAGCACAAGTAACACATTCTTCATTTGCATATAATCCTTGCTGACAATGCAGGACTTGAATACATTGAGGGTGAGCGTTTTGTGCCAATTTGCGCTCAGTTTGACGAATTCCTCGAAGGAAACAGGCTCCAAAATACCCTTCTTTTTATAAGATTTGAAGGCCTCAGATTGTGCACAGTCTATGGCATAAACCTTCTTCTGTCGCCACTTTGCCACCATCCCCATTAAATCTGAGAAAAATATTCCCAAATTGGTAGATTCTTTAGGGGTGCAACATCGCACCATGTAACCGAGATCACGAAACAGACGATCGACAATAGACAACAGCCGGAGTCCGGGAGGTCCCAGTTTATGAATTCTATGCAAGAATTCCACACAGTACAAGGCATCAGCTGGAGATAAAAATAGACGAGGGAGAATGCAAAATTGAACAAATTCCTTAGCAGCGGCCGCTTGACACTCGGGATCTACATCTTTCACCCTGCAGAAACACAGCAGACACAACAATTCGCTCCGTTTGATACTAACATTACGTTGTCATTTGCCAACTTTGAGGGAGTTCCCTGATTGAATTGACACGCATCTTACCACTTTGTGCATAAATTTTCCAGCAAAGCTCGATACTGTGCTTCCTTTTCTTTCTGAGATTTCAAGTCCTTTGGCAAGAGGGTAGCAAGGCCTTCCATTTTGGAAAGCTCCCCCCTGAGCACACTGACGTCCACCATTCCTTGAGGCGGACCCCCACCATGGCCCCAATGCCCTCCACCTCTCTGCACATCTTTCTTTGAACTAGAAATCTCTTCGTGGATATTTTTGATAGATGTTTGTAGCTGCTTCAGAGTGACTTCATAGCGGGAATCTGGGACTCTCAAATCAGGAAGGGTAAGGGTCCAGAAAGATACAAAAAGCTGCCATGAAATGCCCTTGAATTGACCCTCAGGAGCCAAGATTTTCATTTTCTCGCCGACTTCGTCCCACGTAGATGCAAAACTCTTTTTAACAACAACTTCGCCGTCTTCCATGGTGTCATGCGGCAAGGCTTCTTCGTTTCCTGCTGAAATTTCACCTTCCTCCTCAACTTTGACCTTGTGATCCAACTCCAGATCCATCTGCTTTATGATTGGACGATATATTTGCAGAACAATTTCTAAATCAATCTTGTATTCAACAGCCAAGTCCTCTATGGACGGCAGGATGCTGGAATATTCGTCATATGACAGCGATTTCTGCAGAAATTCAATATATTGCATTGTGACTTCCTGGCACTTGTCCACCATTTCCGATGCTAACTTCAAGTGCCTGGAAGGGGGATGCAGAGCAATCAATTTGCGTTGCTGGGCTAGTAGCAATAGCAGAGGTAGTAGGAGTTTGTTGGTCTCAGATCCCTTCCGCAAGGCATTCAAAAGTCTATTTGTGGCCCTTGTTGTCTCTCTCTTACCAGCATGCTCCCGACTATCTTCATATCCAACAACAAATTGAATAAGGTCGTCGCTACCCGCTAGAGTGTCCAATTGCTGATTGCTCACATCTGCTGCTGGAGATATCTTGGTCATTGTTGAAATAATTTCCCTCAGCACAAGCAAGTCCATCGATTCTGTGGTTTTCAACTGATTCACAATGTATTGTAGAAGAGCAGTGACCTCTATTCCACTGCAAGTATACAGATCATCAATCCATCATTATATTATTGTCAGTATCATATCAATTAGGTCTAGGAGTTCAAGCAGCTGGCTAAAGAACCAGTAGATTCTCAACATTGCCGCACAAAAAACCCACCTCTGATTTCTGCATATAAGCCCTGTGAAACTGGCAAGCCATTGAAACCATTCTTCAACATTTACTCCATCTTCTTTTAATTTTCTTTTCCCACAAGATAGTTGCTTCAAGATCATGAAAGTCATGACATCAAATGTCAAAGGAGACAGATACTTCAGTGATTCAGCAATGGACAACACCATCCCAGGCATGCCCATGACCTGGCGAAGGAGTTGCTTGCAGACAACAAGTGGATTTGCGTGAGATATTTTTGCCAATAGTCTACTGATAGGTCGCATTGCCTGTTTGGCTTCCCTCTTATTTGTGGGAGCTGTCACCCGTCTCAGTATGCGTCTCACTTCAGTCTCAGCAAGTTTCTCGGATGCCAAAGACAAAGAAGAGTCCTGGACATGATTTGTAAATCCAGAGTATATCTTGAATCTCGATTCACATGGCAATTGGGTCAAAACTTGCCAGAGTTGATGGCAGAGCGCAGCATTGGCAGGCACCAGATTGACCGCAGGTAGAATGTTGACAATCATCAGCTGAATCGCCTCTTCAGCCTGCCCGTGAGCAAACAAGGCCTCTGAAAACTTGATGACCCGAGAAAGAGCCAAAAGATTGTGATGCAAATGGCACTGGATAAGTCCAAGGGCCACGGTAGCCCGAGCAGTTGGCACTATTTTTTGGTCAACTGGCTGTTTCTCAAGATTGCCTCCCAGCTCCTGGTACACGATTCTGCACAAAGCTTTTCCAACGCATTCAAATGATGCAACATCTTCAATACCAAGACATTTTAAATGCTTTGCAAACAAGATTGCCTGATCCCAGGCCCCGCAGTTCAGTAATTCGGCCAGAAAGTGCATCCGTTGATCTGTCATTGATCCATCTTCACCTGTCAGTTTGCGCCTGAAAGGTGCCGTATCGATCGCTATATTTTGAGCTGTTTGCCCCGCTTTCCGAAGTGGCTGGTCGACCTTGCCCTCTTCCCCACTACCCTTGTCAGCCTGGCTGGAAGAGAGAGAAATGATACCTATCTTCTGCACGCTGTCTTTCAACAACTTGGCTCTTTCGCACCAAGCCTTCTTGTACTCTCCTTCATTCGGAGAGAATTTGCCAATCAAGTCTTCTAAGTCAATCATTCCTTCTTTTGTCAGTTTTGCAATGCTTTTATACACCCCTGGATGCAAACCCTGGCCACTTGCCAACCTGAATCCTGCCATTTCAACAAGCCTGGTATTCCCAAAGTTTCTTATAAGATGAATGAAGGTGCCATTATCGGGGGAGGCAGCAAAAGCATCCAACATTAAACTGCATACTCGGTTCGGATCCAGGTCAAAGTAGCCAATGATTGAGTTTATCTCTGCCAGCTTATTGTTCAGTGTTGCATCACACAGTTTGGCAGCTCCAGCCTGGTTCAAGAGGGTGAGAACTTTGGAATACCCTTCCATCTCTTCCCGCAATAGGTTAAACTTTCGTTGAGCATACACATTTCGGGTGTTGGCTCGAATTTCCCTCTTCCTCCAACCATCCTTGTACGAAGAAATCAGTCCCATTGACTCCAAAAACTCCCCCTCGCTTACTTCCATGATTGTCCTCCGATCAATGTACTGTGATTCCATCAGCTTGTTTGTAACATTTACGAGGACCTCTGACGCATCAACTGCAGATTCGCCAGCACCTTCCGTGTCTCCAGGGTGACAAATATCCTGCATGAGCCACGTGATCCACACAACGTCGCACAACTCCCTGGCACAAACTGCATCTTCTGGCTTGAACGCCAGGTCGGGTAGAACTTTTAAGAGGGAAGAAACTTCCAGATGTCCCCTGATGACGCCGTCCAGCAAATTCAACAGCAGCACGCGACGATGCGCTGAGTCATTGACAAGTTCTATGTCCAATAATTCGCCGAGTTTCTGCGTCCATAAGACCACCCACCAATTTAACTTCATCATGAATTACAAAAAACGTACCAAACAGCACGAACATTACAATCGTAACACGCAATGGATGTCCCTGGAAATCAGGAACAGGGATCACCATTCGAAAGCCAACACAAAGCCTTTCTATCCACAAAACCCTCACCTTTCCATCATTCAATTCGCTATAAATCTTTTCTGAAATATATTTGCCATCGTTTGCTGTAGGACAGCCTGCCAAGCTCACTCGAACCTGTCCAGTAGTGCCCATGATGCGAGTTGTCCAAATAGTCTTCACTTGCCCAGTACAAAGCGTCCTCGATTCCTGGTTATATTTTACTCGTTCAGCATTTCCGGAACTAAACGGACCAAATCAAATGCAATCAGCTAATTTCTTACTACTCACAGATGTGTATTCGCTCGTGTAACTACGACTATTCCCAACAGCAGTGCATTCTTTTATACAATGTCACTCTTATTGTTACTTTGAATTACAGTAAAAAATTTAGTTTTCGTTCACAAACGGAGCTGTCCCAGCTGTATCTTGGAGTATAAGCATTGCTTGATTGTCTAGTTGATCAGACATGTCTGTACGTCTGGGGTCAAGCTTATGATGGTTTTCGGATGGGTTGCCAGTTCTTAGAATCTTAGAATCTTGCATCTTTAACGTGGTCCTACGGCCCGTCCTTTGACAGCCTCCCCACGTGATTCGTAACAAGAGTATCGGAAATTGCTAAATTCAACCAAGTCAAACAGCACTATGGGCAGCACCACCTTGGTGGGTAGCAAGCCAGTGTGAACGCAACCGAAGGCACTTATACATGAAAGCAGATCTTTAAGTCCGACCGACCGATGCGAATTCTTACGGAAATTTTTTTTCGCAATCTTCCAATTTCTTACGAATTCGCATACCTTCATGAGTAGTGAGAATAATGATTCGTACTGATTGGTGCGAATAATTGTTCGCACGTTTCCGGAAGATGTCCAACTTCGTACAAGTTGGCAAGGTTGCCAGAAGGTCTAGCGTTCACACCTTTTCTTACTACGTCCAAAATCATGAGAAAAGATTTTAGGGTAGGGTATACATAGTAGCTATGATTGAACCTGCTTTCGACGTTTATAGCGATTCGGAGGGGCAAATGACCTCCAAATGCG